>CM055126.1:228448105-228678105 GCA_029206835.1 Rana muscosa
GGTTCAGGGACCCTTCCATAGGTGTGCACAGCCTATTGCATTAGGGTGTGCACCCCAAAGCCCAAACACACACTACCGATCGCTCACGGTGTTCATTCAGAAAGGGAAGGGACCAGTAAATTACATATTTACTGACTCTTTCCCCACTCCTAAAACATCCCAGCAGCAACAGCCGATAGGAGAGGAGGGAAGCTGGCAGCGCTGCAGGGGGAAAGATGGGAGCCAGGGCAGTAGGGGGAATCTGTGCTGCACAGGGTGATTAGGGTCTGCCTGGGCACATCTGGCACACCCTGTGCGCATGCCTATGGACCCTTCCATTGGTGGGATGCTTCCATTGTATTTACATTTCATCACTTTTACGGAATGAGCCGCTGTGTGAGCAGAATGAGTAATTCAGAGTACAGCCATGCAGGGATTACCTACAGACAGGGCTGCTGATAGAAATCGCGGGGTCCCGTCCAGCCTCCCTGACTGGGCCTCCCTCCTCCGAAAATATCAAATGATAACTGTGCTAAGATGCAACACCCGCAAAGCTATGCTTTGCAGCCATGGCAGAGATGATACCTCCGTCTAACAAGACCCATTCATGGAAGAACTGCGGGCGAAGGGGGTACACAGGGGTCCCAGACAGCAGGGGGAAGGGGGCGTAGATACTAGAAAGGATCTTCCGCCAGTGCAGCCAGAGCAAAAAAAGAAACATAGAAGCCAACAGCACTGCACAGAAGTCACTAGTGTCAGCAGTACAGCCAGCCCTTCTACTCGGCGAGTGCCCGGCCCCCTTTTGAACTGATGGGGCCCGGGCCCAGTACAAGAGGACTGGCTGTACTGCCTTATCAGCGGCCCTGCCTACAGATGTCCCGTGTATTTCTTGATTTCACATTGAATGGGG
The DNA here is from genome assembly GCA_029206835.1 of Rana muscosa. NCBI lineage: Eukaryota > Metazoa > Chordata > Amphibia > Anura > Ranidae > Rana > Rana muscosa. Next base: position 228,448,995 of record CM055126.1, read on the forward strand.
AGTTATTTCAGGACCAGATCTTCCATTCTCCATTTGTGTTCCCATAATTCCTCACTCCTGCTGGGATTACTTGGGCCACCAAGTTATTTCAATTCATCCCAAACAGCCAAGGTTCCTTCCAAACTTGTGTTCAGAGCAAGCTGTAAGCTCATCCTTAGTAATGTCCATCAAACACCCTCAGGAGCTGCGCACATTTGGGAGACAGGGAGAAAACGTTGTCAGGAAGCTCCTGAACAGAGACCATGGTGTCAGGACCACCAGGGATTATTTTATTGAAAGCTGAAGATTTAAAAATATTGAAAATGACATTTAGTGCCGGGATGCCATATTCCATTGAACAGGCTGATAGGACCTCAAGTTCTGTACAGATGTCTGGAATTGTGGTGCAAGAGCAGGGGGGGTGAAGATCCTATTGCTATGGCTGCAATTCAGAGAAATCTAAAAAATGTTGGTAGTTGTGGAAGGCCATGGTTGACTGCAGAATAAAATAGTTACTTTTTTCTAACATAGTACAGATTAATGGGTTGTGTAATGATTGCTTCCATCTGAGCTTCTCCACAGATCTGGAATCCACCTTTAAAGCAAACATAATTATAGAGAATAGTAAATATGCAGCTCGTCTTCTGTCTGATGCAATCCGCTTCCTGGGGGATTCCGGGAGCAGCTGCACATCAGACTGCGGCGCTCTCAGCATGCTCGGCCATGTGCCATCTATGTACGTAGAGCAGAATGTCAGCCAGGAAAGCAGCATTTTCAGAAGGAGATCATCAATGGAGTTCATCGTATTTTTCTCATGAGGTTCTCTTTAAAGTGTATTTAAAGCACAATTTTGGAATTTTGACATGTGTTAGTAAAACTGTACATCATAGGTGTGCACAGCCTATTGCATTAGGGTGTGCACCCCAAAGCTTAAACACACATGCGTGTGTGTGTGCATGTGTATATATACTGACAGTGTTAGTAGAGCAGTGGATGGTGTCATAAGGGTAGAGTAAAACAACAATCTCCTGCGCTCTCAGTGTACAGTCAGGGTACGGGTAGTGTGGTTCCGTCTAAAAGCAAAGTCTAAAGTCTTGCAGCCCTCCTCAGAACAATGGGTGTTCAATGGGTGTTCACATGGCTAGATCATCTTAGCTCTGAGGAAAGGGGTGCGCCCCTGAAACGCGTCAGCTATATAGATGTTTGAGGTGCTGCCGGACCCTCTCTGTCATCAAGTACGGTCGGTGGGTGCCAAGAATTTCCAGCCTAATTGTCCGATAAGCTTGTACTTAAGCTCCGTCTGTGAGTAGGACCATTGCTTTTTTTTTTTTTTTTTTATTTATATTTTAATAAAACTTTTAAGTGGTAATGCACGATAAGGGTAGAGTGACAGTGTCAGTAGGGCAATTACAATATTATTTTAATCTTTTTTTTACAATTTTTAAGGAGAAAAAATATATATATATATTTTTTTTATTTGGTGAAATATCAGGGGTCTAAACAGGGTAAATATGCACCACATGGGGTGATTAGGATGTGCCCAGGCACACCTGGCACACCCTGTGCGCACACCTATGCTGTACATACCATCACAACTACTTTGTGCATCCAGGTGGATTATACCGCATTTTTTTCAGGACGAATTGGGCTTTCATTTTGTGGTAAATGGTAATGATATCTCCTGCTTTTTTTTTTATTATCAAAAGAAAACTGGCCCAAAATAGTAAAAAAATATGTTTTTATAAATTTAGCCATATATTTCTTGTTACTACCTTAACCTACCACCAAATAACAACCCAAAATAAATTCTCCTGCTTCTGACGATCACAGCAATACCACATATGTGTATTTTAGTTGTTGTTTGTACCCGTAGTACAGCCCAGAAACAATAGTGCACATTTTGCTTTTTTTTTTTAACCCTGACTAAAACATATTGACACTGATACTCAGGGCCGCCATCAGGAATTTTGGGGCCCCTTACACAGCTACAGGCATGGGCCCCCTGGAGCAGAGCAAAACTGGGGGGGTGCTGCCGCCGCAAATTGAAAAGCGGGGGGGCTGCCGCAAATTGAGAAGCGGAGGGGTACCACGAGCCGGGGGTGCTGCTGCTGTGAATTGTTGAGGTCGGAGGGGCTTTGGGTGCTGACGAACAAACAAAAAAAAAGGAGGGTTGCCATCTGGGGACCTCTGGGCCCCTTACAAAAAAAAATAAAATAAATAAAAAATGTTTATAAAAAAAAAAAGGGGGGTTGCCATCCGGGGCCCTGGGGACCTCCGGGCCTCTGGGGACCTCTGGGCCCCTTACAAAAAAAAATGGGGGTTGCTATCTGGGCCCCCCTGGGGACCTCTGGGCCCCTTACAAAAAAAATAAAAATAAAAAAATATATATATATATAAAAAAAAGGGGGGTTGCCATCCAGGGCCCTGGGGACCTCCGGGCCTCTGTGGACCTTTGGGCCCCTTACAAAAAAAAAAGAAGAAATTAAAAATAAATAAAAGAAAATGGGGGTTGCCATCCTGAGGCCCTCTGGGGACCTCTGGACCCCTTACAAAAAAATATCCATCCGGGGCCCTGGGGACCTCCGGGCCCCTTACAAAAAAAAAAAGAAATAAAAAAAAAGAAAAATAAAAAAAATTAAAAGAAAGGGGGGTTGCCATCCGGGCCCCTTACAAGTGTACTGCCTGTACCCCCCTGATGGCGGCCCTGCTGATACTAACTGACATTAACCACTTCAGCCCCGGAATATTTACCCCCTTAACCACTTAAGGACCATCGCACAACGATATACGTCAACAGAATGGCAAGGCTGGGCATATGGGCATACAGGTACATCCCCTTTAAGATCCCAGCCGTGGGTCGCACGCACGTGGCGGCGGCGGCGCACTCGCAACCCGGTCCGGAGCTTTGTGACCGCGCCCGCGGGATCCACGGACCCAATCGCCGCCGGTGTCCCGCGATCGGGTCACAGAGCTGAAGAACGGGGAGAGGGAAGTGTAAACAAACATCTCCCCCGTTCTTCACAGTGGCATGTCAGTGATCGTCTGTTCCCTGTCATCGGGAACAGCGATCAGTGACATGTCACGCCAAGCCACGCCCCCTAACAGTACAAGCACTCCCTAGGTCACACTTAACCCCTTCAGCTCCCCCTACAGGTTAACCCCTTCACTGCCAGTGTCATTTTTACAGTACAGGCATAGCCCAGTTTTAAGTACACAATGGGTTTTATTTACTAAAGCTGGAAAGCGCAAAATCTGTCTCACTTCTGCATAAAAACCAATGAGCTTCCAGGTTTTATTACTAGGCTTATTAAAACAAGCTGGGGTTAGAAGCTCATTGGTTTCTATGCAGAAATGAGCCTGACTTTGCGCTTTTCAGCTTTAGTAAATAAAACCTATTGTGTACTTAAAAGTGGGGTATGCCTGTAATCAGTGCATTTTTATAGCACTGCTCGCTGTAAAAATGACAATGGTCCCAAAATGGTGTCAAAAGTGTCCAATGTGTCCGCTATAATGTCGCAGTCACGATAAAAATCGCTGATCGCCGCCATTACTAGTAAAAAAAAAAAAATTTATAAAAATGCTATAAAACTATCCCCTATATTGTAGATGCTATAACTTTTGCACAAACCAATCAATAAACGCTTATTGCAATTTGTTTTACCAAAAATATGTAGAAGAATACGTATCGGCCTAAACTGAGGAAAAATTGTTTTTTTATATATTTTTGGGGGATATTTATTATAGCAAAAAGTAAAAAATATTGAATTTTTTTCAAAATTGTCGCTCTATTTTTGTTTATAGCGCAAAAAATAAAAACCGCAGAGGTGATCAAATACCACCAAAAGAAAGCTCTATTTGTGGGAAAAAAAGGACGTAAATTTTGTTTGGGATCCACGTCGCACGACCGCGCAATTGTCAGTTAAAGCGATGCAGTGCCGAATCGCAAAAAGTGGCCTGGTCTTTGAACAGCGAAATGATCCGGGGCTTAAGTAGTTAATGACCAGGCCATTTTTTGTGATACGGCACTGCGTCGATTTAACTGACAATTGCGCGGTCGTGCGACGTTGTACCCAAACAAAATTGATGTCCTTTTTTTACCCACAAATAGAGCTTTCTTTTTTTGTGCTATAAGCAAAAAAAAGACTGATAATATTTAAAAAATATATATATTTTTTTTTACTTTCTGCTATACATATCCAAAAAATATATAACAAAAATAGGATATTTTATAACAGCTTACCTGTAAAATCCTTTTCTTGGAGTACATCACGGGACACAGAGCAGCCATAGTAATTACTATGTAGGTTATATGCCACCTATAGGTGATTGGACACTGGTACACTCAAGACAGGAAGTCCCCCCTATATAACCCCTCCCACACAGGGAGTACCTCAGTTTTGTAGCAAAGCAGTACATATATACAGTGGGGAGAACAAGTATTTGATAGACGGCCGGTTTTGCAGGTTTTCCTACTTACAAAACATGTAGAGGTCTGTAATTTTTATCATGGGTACTCTTCAACTGTGAGAGACGGAATCTAAAACAAAAATCACATTGTATGATTTTTAAGTAATTAATTTGCATTTTATTGCAGGACATAAGTATTTGATACATCAGAAAAGCAGAACTTAATATTTGGTACAAAAACCTTTGTTTGCAATTACAGAGATCAGACGTTTCCTGTAGTTCTTGACCAGGTTTGCACACACTGCAGCAGGGATTTTGGCCCACTCCTCCATACAGAGCTTCTCCAGGTCCTTCAGGTTTCGGGGCTGTCGCTGGGCAATACGGACTTTCAGCTCCCTCCAAAGATTTTCTATTGGGTTAAGGTCTGGAGACTGGCTGGGCAACTCCAGGACCTTGAGATGCTTCTTACGGAGCCACTCCTTAGTTGCCCTGGCTGTGTGTTTTGGGTCGTTATCATGATGGAAGACCCATCCACAACCCATCTTCAGTGCTTTTACTGAGGGAAGGAGGTTGTTGGCCAAGATCTCGCGATACATGGCCCCATCCATCCTCCCCTCAATACGGTGCAGTCGTCTTGTCCCCTTTGCAGAAAAGCATCCGCAAAAATGATGTTTCCACCTCCATGCTTCACGGTTGGAATGGTGTTCTTGGGGTTGTACTCATCCTTCTTCTTTCTCCAAACACGGCGGGTAGAGTTTAGACCAAAAAGCTCTATTTTTGTCTCATCAGACCACATGACCTTCTCCTATTTCTCCTTTGGATCATCCAGATGGTAATTGGCAAACTCCAGACGGGCCTGGACATGTGCTGGCTTGAGCAGGGGGACCTTGCGTGCGCTGCAGGATTTTAATCCATGACGGCGTAGTGTGTTACTAATGGTTTTCTTTGAGACTGTGGCCCCAGCTCTCGTCAGGTCATTGACCAGGTCCTGCTGTGTAGTTCTAGGCTGATCCCTCACCTTCCTCATGATCATTGATGCCCCACAAGGTGAGATCTTGCATGGAGCCCCAGACCGAGGGAGATTGACCGTCATCTTGAACTTCTTCCATTTTCTAATAATTGCGCCAACAGTTGTTACCTTCTCACCAAGCTGATTGCCTATTGTCCTGTAGCCCATCCCAGCCTTGTGCAGGTCTACAATTTTATCCCCGATGTCCTTACATAGCTCTCTGGTCTTGGCCATTGTGGAGGTCGGAGTCTGTTTGTTTGAGTGTGTGGACAGATGTCTTTTATACAGGTAACGAGTTCAAACAGGTGCAGTTAATACAGGTAATGAGTGGAGAACAGGAGGGCTTCTTACAGAAAAGATAACAGGTCTGTAAGAGCCGGAATTCTTACTGGTTGGTAGGTGATCAAATACTTATGTAATTCAATAAAATGCAAATGAATTATTTAAAAATCATACAATGTGATTTTCTGGATTTTTGTTTTAGATTCCGTCTCTCACAGTTGAAGAGTACCTATGATAAAAAATTACAGACCTCTACATGCTTTGTAAGTAGGAAAACCTGCAAAATCGGCAGTGTATCAAATACTTGTTCTCCCAACTGTATATCCCAATAAGAGGGGAGGGACCTCTGTGTCCTGTGATGTACTCCAAGAAAAGTATTTTACAGGTAAGCTGTTATAAAAATCCTGTTTTCTTTATCGTACATCACGGGACACAGAGCAGCCATAGAAATTACTATGTGGGATGTCCCAAAGCAATGCCATCTGAGGGGAAGGAGACACAAATAAAGGCAGGCCGCCGTTAGACGCGAGGACCTATACTGCCGCCTGCAGCACACTGAGCCCAAAGGCGGCATCCTCTTGCCCTCTTACATCCACCTGATAAAACTTTGTGAACATATGCACTGACGACCAGGTTGCGGCCTTACAAATCTGAATCATAGAAAGCATGGTGGTGCACCGCCCAAGAAGCACTGACTGCCCTGGTAGAGTGTGCCTTAACTCGAAAAGGAGGAATCTTCCTTTTCAGGCCATGAGCCTGAATGAATGAATCAGTGACTTGTATAGCGCTACACATGCGAACTGAATCGTCTCTAGGCGCTTTTGCAGCCAGTGTCTGCTTGGCTGGTGCAGTTATTTTACCCTGTGGGATCTCAACATGCTTGGGACATACAGATACACAGGGACAATTTTGGACACAATCCAATTAACCTACCAGCATGTCTTTAGAGTGTGGGAGGAAACCCACACAGACACAGGGAGAACATGCAAACTCTAGCCAGATGGTGTCGTGGTTGGGATTCGAACCAGCGACCCTTTTGCTGCTAGGTGAAAGTGCTAACCACTGTGCTGCCCTGAATAATAACCTGACAAATCCATTTTGAAATTGTCGATTTTGATGCTGCCTGCCCTTTCCTGGGGCCATCCGGCAGGACAAACAAAACATCAGTTTTCCGTAACTGAGCTGTCGCCTTCAGATAGGCTTTAACTGCTCTCACTACATCGAGAGAGTGCAACAATTTTTCTTCCGCAGAACGAGGTTCTGAAAAAAAGGAAGGCAGAGAAACATCTTGGTTTAGATGAAAACCTGACACTACCTTAGGTAGAAAGGATGGGTGAGGATGCAACACCACCTTGTCCTTATGAATAATTAAGTATGGCTCTTTACAGGAAAGAGCAGCCAATTCTGATACCCTTCTTGCTGAGGTTACCGCAACTAAGAACACCAATTTCCTTGTCAAAAGAAGCAAAGGAATATTGCACATCGGCTCAAAAGGCTATCTCTGTAAAACCGACAGAACCAAATTCAAATCCCATGGGTGACCTCACTGGCGGAGTTATATGTGTTACGCCTTGTATAAAGGCCCAGACCAAAGAATGCTAAGCAAGCGGCCTCTGAAAAAACACTGACAAGGTTGGGATCTGACTCTTGATTGTACTCAAGGCCAACTTCATTTCTACCCCCAACTGTTGGAAGGCAAGAATTCTACCTATGACATACCTCCGAGGATGCCATCCTTTGGTTTGACACCAAGAAATATAGGCCTTCCAGACCCTATAATAAATGGTCCAGGAGGCCGGCTTCCTTGCATTAATCAAGGTAGTTACCACTGAACCTGAAAGCCTCCGATTTTTAAAAATGTGGGCTTCAATAGCCAAACCGTTAAAATTAGTGATTGTAAGGCAAGGCAGGATGGAACACCAGTTCCTGCGACAGCAGGTCCGGGCGATATGGAAGAGTCCATGGATTTTCTACTGTCATCCTTACGATCTCTGCATACCAGGATCTTCTGGGCCATGCCGGGGCAACTCGAATCACTAGCTTCTGTTCCTCCTTGATTCTGCGAAGAAGCCGTGGTAGCAGCAGAACTGGGGGGAATGCATAAATCAGGGAAAAACTGATCCCACTGGGTCACTAACGCATCTGTCCCATATGCGAGTGGATCCCTTGTCCTTGACACAAAGTTGTCCAACTTTCTGTTGAACCTGGATGCCAACAGATCTATGTCGGGGTACCCTTTTTTTAGCATATGGCCAGAAATATATCGGGATGTAGAGCTCATTCTCCCGGGGAAATTTGTTGACGGCTCAAGAAATCCGCCTGCCAATTCTCCACCCCTGGAATGAAGACTGCAGATAGGCAAGATACATGCTCTTCTGCCCAGGCTAGATAATGATTCACCTCCTTCTGGGCTGCACGACTTCTGGTACCCCCTTGGTGATTGATATAGGACACTGCTGTGGCATTTTCGGATTGTATCCTGATGGGACAACCCCGCGACCTGAACGTCCAGACGTGCTGCCCGAATCTCAAGGATGTTGATGGGCAAGGTCTTCCCGGAGTCTGACCACCTCCCTTGGACAGTGGCTTCTTCTAGGACTGCACCCCAGCCCAAGGGTGCAAATTATTGGTTGTCAACCACCAATTGAGACTCTGGCACATCCTTGGGATCAGACACATGGAGTAATCCAAGACTTGGGTCTCTTTGTTCCATGCCGACAGAATGCTGTTCTGCAACAGCCTCGAATGAAACTGGGCATAGGGAACTGCTTCGAACAAAGCTACTATCTTCCCTAGCAACCTCATGCAAAGGCGAATGGAAGGACCCTTCCTGGCCCTGACCACCTGGACCAGCTCTCTTATGGCGTTGACCTTTGTCTGAGGCAAAAACACTCTTCTTTGGTCTGTGTCTATAACCAGACCCAGATATTCCAGCCTCCTTACTGGACGCAAGAATGTTTTTTCTAGGTTGAGAATGCAACCCAGGTGTTCCAGATACTTGATCGTGCTGGACACACCCTGGTGCTACTGACTGATCTACCAGCAGCAGGTCGTCCAGGTATGCCATTACGGCTATACCCTGGCTCCTTAGTCTGGCTAGAACTGGGGCCAGAACCTTGGTGAACGCCCGGGGAGCGGTGGCCAACCCAAAGGGTAAGGCTACGAACTGACAGTGGGGGTGTTCTACTGCAAAACGCAAAAACTTTTGGTGAGAGTGAAAGATTGGCACATGCCGATATGCATCTTTGATGTCTATAGACACAAGTAATTCTTCTCCCCGCAAGGTGGAAACGACTGACCGGATTGACTCCATGCGAAAGGAGCGGATGTTTAGGAACCGATTCAGATCCTTGAGATCTAGAATGGGTCTAACATCTCCATTCGGTTTTGGTACCGTGAAGAGGTTTGAATAAAACCCCATGCCCCGCTCTTCTGAGGGGGTCTCTATGATTACACCCTGAGACATCAACCGGTCTAGTGCCAGAAATAAAGATCCTCTTTTCCCTGGGTCTTTGGGGACATTAGAATTTAAAAAGCAAACCGGGGGGAACTTCTGAAATTCTAGCTTGTAGCCTCGGGTTACCACAGAGACCCACCCATCTGTCCAGGATTTCTTCTTGCCAAGCCCCCTGAAAACCACAGAAGCCTTCCCCCTACCCGATCGAGCGGGGGCGCCCCTTCATAAGGAGGACTTGGGACTCTGTTTTGTAGGCTTCTGCCCCCAGGGCTTCTTCTGGCCTTGTGCTTGGGCCTGAGGCCTACCCTTTGATCCTGATGGCGGAGGCCATCGCGACTGCCTGGAGGCAGACGTTCCAGGTACTGGAGAGGAAGCCTGCTTGAATGAAGCACCCCTAGTCCTTCTCTTAACCGGTAGAAGGGTACTCTTACCAATTGAAATTTTTTGGATGCACTTATCCAAATCCTCCCCGAAAAACCATTCCCCATGAAAGGGAAAACCAGCCAATAGCTTTTTACATGGCGACCCAGCAGACCAATGCTTCAGCCACAGAATTCTATGCATATGCACTAATAGGAGAGCAAGGCGTGAAGCCTGATGAATAGAATCTTTGATAGCATCAACCGCAAAACATAAGGCCCTTGGTAGCTCAGCTAAATCCCGGGCCTCTTCTCCTCAAGCAGATACCGCTTTGATAACCTGCTTAATCTTGTCATTTAGGGCTTGACAAATACCTATTGCTGCTACTGCAGGTTGGGCTACTGAACCTGCCATGACAAATGAGGCCCTAAGTAAAGACTCCAGTCTTTTATCGGCTGGATTCTTAAACACCTGGGCATTGTCCACTGGACAAGTCAGACTCCTATTCACAGAGGAGATAGCTGCGTCTACTGCAGGTAGACTCCATTTCTTAGTGAACTTCTCTTCCATAGGGTAAAGAAGAGTAAACCTTTAAGGAGGAAGAAAATGCCTAGCTGGGTGATCCCATTCAGCATATATTAACTGTTCCAGCAAAGGGTGTACAGGAAAAGCGTGAGGATCCTGTGGAGGTTTTAGGGAACCCAAAGAGGAAAAGGAGGCTTCAGCCGCCTCTGCTGAGGGAAACTTATATCCAGAACAGAACAACTCCGTCAGGGACTGAACCAGCAGTCTTTGGGATTGTCAGGCTGAAAAAGGCTCTTCTGAGACTGAATCATCGGATGAGGAGACATCCGCATGCCCTTCTTCCGGATACCCCAAAGGTAATTCTACATCTCCTGCCCACTCTTGTTCCATTGCTGGAAATTCAGGGGCAGGAGAGGGGGACCTGCTGCATTTTCTCCCATACTAAGGGGGGAAGATGCGAGCATATCTGCTATTTTCCCCTCCAACCCAGCTAATGCTGAAGCCAAATCATCCTTGGTGATATATGCAGAGGCTGAAATGCTGGAAGCAGGTGCAACACCTGAGGGCCTGGATGGCTCAGACTGACCAGTCGCTCCAGGCCTTTCAGGGGAGGATGCTACTGAGGAAGCGTGACTAGGAACCTCAGACCCTGACCGTAGCGCCCTTGTGCTCCTCCCTGCTGAACCCCTCCCCTTTTATTTTGGGAAGGCATAGTCCTAAGCACCAAAGCAGTACTACCACAATGCATCTACTGCTGAGCACTAGTCCAGCAATGAGTATTATGCCGCTATAATTGCTCAGCCTGATGCTGAGTAGATGTGCCTTAAGAATGTCTGTGTCCACTGCTCATACAGCTTACGTGCCCCTCATGTGCTCTGTGTCCTCTCCAGCAGCCACCAGATTGTTCCCAGAATAAAACTTTTAAACAGGGAGTGAGCCTTTTGCACCTGTGATGTGCACTCCGATCCTCGTGCATGCCTGCTGCTAAACCACGCCCCCTTGCGTCATATGATCGCCTCCATCTCCTCTTGTATGAAAGAGGGTAATTCCCGCACGCGCGCGTAAAGTGCGATTTCGCGAGCGGGGGGGTGGGAGAGGGAGAAGGAGCTCTTCCAGGGGGAACCCTTATCCCTTCTGATGGCTGCTACCAGAGCCAGGCTGTTGCAAGGTGACACTGAGCAGGACTGGAGAAGCATGGTAATGTACACTCTTAGCTATGCAATTTTACCCCCTCTAGTGGAGACAACAGGCAAGACATAGTCTACTCAAAATAGAGGAGTCCATAAGTGAACCGTGTTCCTTTAGAATCTTCCTCACTTACCATTCCTGCCACAGGATACTGCTGGAAATCACAGACAGACCCAATCTTCACACATCACGGCGGGCTCTGTCATGACAGACCTTCAAGGACTGGGTCCCCTTAGTATATGTGGTCGTCTCCCTTGGACCTGTACAGCACCCTGCCAGAGCAACCTTTGGTATAGTATATGTGACCAAGGTGCTGGATCCCAGGGTCCAGCCCTCAAAAGAGGAGCACTACAGGTAACAACCTCATTCTTCTTCCTCAAGGCTCGGGTACCATTCACTTTGGCCTTTTTTGCCACTTTGAATGGATCTGATAGCATGGCCCCATGATCCTGTCAAGGATTTTCTTAGCGGAGCCCTCTTAGCACATCATTAACCGTGACCAACACCTTAGACACTGGCAAAAAAACTGAGGTACTCCCTGTGTGGGAGGGGTTATATAGGGGGGACTTCCTGTCTTGAGTGTACCAGTGTCCATTTACCTAGAGGTGGCGTATAACCCACATAGTAATTACTATGGCTGCTCTGTGTCCCATGATGTACGATAAAGAAACAAATTTATTCATCAGTTTAGGCCGATATATATTCTTCCACATATTTTTGGTAAAGAAAATCGCAATAAGCGTATATTGATTGGTTTACGCAAAAGTTATCGCGTCTACAAACTACGGGATAGATTTAGGGACTTTTATTTTTTTTAAATAGTTTTGACTGGTAATGGCGGCGATCTGCGTTTTTTAGCGGGACTGCGACATTGCGGCGGACAAATCTGACCCCAAATGACACTTTTTAGGGACCAGTAACATTATTACATTGATCAGTGCTATAAAAATGCACTGATCAATGTAAAAATGACACTGGCAGGGAAGGGGTTAACACCAGGGGGCGATCAAGGGGTTAAGTGTGTTCCCTGGGTGTGTTCTAACTGTACATGACAGAGATCACTGGGAACTGTAGATCTCTGTCATGTCACCTGGCAGAATGGGGAATCGCCTTGTTTCCATAGGCAGTTCCCTGTTCTGCCTCTCCTCACAGCGATCGCGGGTCACCGGCGGACAACGAGTCCGCGGGACCGGCGGGCATGCTCGCGCGGTGCGCGCCTACTATCCCCCTTGCACAGACCGATGTACAGGTACGTCGATTCGCGCAGGAGAGATAACCTGCCGCAGTATATCTGCGTGAGCTGGTCGGCTAGTGGTTAATACTAATTTAAAAAGAAAAATCCTGACGAAATATACTGACCCTGACCTTGACCTTTAGACCTTTACTTGACCCAAACACTAACCCTGGCACTGACTTAGATCAAACCTTGATCTAGGTATTTTCTCTTTACTTTTTATTTAATTTGTTATTATTTTTTATTTTTATTTTTTATTTACACACACTTTTTTTTTTTTTCCTCTCTGCAAGGAAAGAGAAAGATACAATGTACCTTTCCTCTTCATTCACAGAGAGAGAGAAGCGCAGGAATGGGCTTCACTGTAACTGATCACTGTGGTAGCCAATCAGGGGCTACCACAGCGATCAGGTGACCCAGAATCAGGAGTTCCGGGTCCTGATCGTTAGTACGGGGCCCACCGCTCTCAGTGAGACCCCGGTCTCTGTGCTGGGAGCGTGCTGTATAGGAGACTCCAGGTACAAAGGGAAATACGCATATATGCGGCCACATTAAAGAAAAAAAACAGTGCAGTGGGGCCGCCATGTATGTGTTACATCGGCAGGAAGGGGTTGAAGCCATTTTTTAAAATTTTTTGTTAAAAGTTGAAAATGGTGAAATCTGACTTTCGGCTTTCCCTTCAGTCTTGCACAGTTGTACCGTCTCCTCTCCTGGACTGAAATGGCTTCCTCTGATTTCACTGCACACTGTGAGCTTCTCACAATGTGCATAAGGCTACGTTCACACTCGTGATTTTGGGCCGGGGTGAGGCAGGAATCAGCACTTGCCCTCTGGAAGATTTACACCCCTTCCTGACCAGGCCATTTTTTGCGATACGGCACTGCGTTACTTTTACTGACAATTGCACGGTCGTGCGACGCTGTACCCAAATAAAATGTATGTCCTTTGTTTCCTAAAAATAGAGCTTTCTTTTGGTGGTATTTGATCACCTCTGCGGTTTTTATTTTTTGCGCTAAAAACAAAGAACGACCGACAATTAAAAAAAAAATAATAAAAAAAAAAAATATATATATATATATATATATATATATATATATATAGATAGATAGATAGATAGATATTTTACTTTCTGCTATAAAACACATCCAATAAATAAATCAATTTAGGCCAATACGTATTCTGCTACATATTTTTGGTAAAAAGAATCCCAATAAGCGTATATTGATTCGTTTGCGCAAAAGTTATAGCGTCTACAAACTATGGGATATATTTATTTATTTGTTTTTTTAATTTTATGCTAGTAATTTGGACATTAACTGACACTTTTGGCCCTCTTTTGGGGACCAGTGACACCAATACAGTGATCAGTCCTGAAAATATGCACTGTCACTGTACTAATGACACTTGCAGGGAAAGGGTTAACATCAGGAGTGATCAAAGGGTTAACTGTGTGCTTAGCTAATGTTTCAGTGTAGTAGGGGAGGTGCTTTTACTAGAGGAAGGCATGGATCGGTGCCCCTGCTTTACAGAGACACACAGGATCCATGCCTTTTGTACTGACAGAACAGCGATCTGCCTTGTTTACAAACTGCCATCAGTGTACCGAACGATCAGCAGGTGCCAAAAGAAAATGGGGTCCTCGGGACTCACTGTGTAAAATCACAGCGGGAGCAAGCCGCCGCCGCCGCCGGCGTGCCCTTGCGCCCGATTCCCTGGAAGTGAAGTATCGTGTATATATACGTGATCCTGCGCAGCGCGGCCGCCCTGGAGCAGTAAATATGCTATGAGGCGGTCGGCGATTAATCGAGAAACTGACAGCCACAGAAAACACATTTCCCTTCAATTAGTGAACTGCTGCAGATTCAGACACTCTTTTTTTTTGAATGTCATATAATGGATAGTAACAGTTTTTGTCTGCATTTTAATGTGCAATGCCTCAATAAATATTTCACCACATACATGTAAAATGAATGGCAAATATGTGTTTAATGTGCAGAAGGAGATGGATTTTTATCAATGTGCTGGAAATGGGATGGAAATTTCCAGGGTTTTCAATTTTGAAAATCTGAGTATTAAATAAGCAGACGTGACCCCAGTCATGAAAATCTCATGCAAGCTTTACATGTTAAAGTGGAACTCCAGCTTTTAGACCACCACCTGCCTGAACCTTCAAAACCCTCCACTGCGGGATTTTCTTTTTAAGGACTTGTCAAAAACCGTCTGTAACACTACACTTCTTTATTTTTTTGGGATGAATGGATAGGGGTACAAAGTACCCCATACTTATTCACACAGGGGGGTGGGATCTGGGGGGCCCAGATTACAATAAGACCCCTGCCTGCAGACCCCCACAAGCACCACCCAGGGTTGTCGGGAAGAGGCTCTTATCCCCATCAACAAAGCACCCACCCCCCCATGTTGAGGGCGTGTGGCATGCTATGGTCCAGGAAGGGGGGTGCTCGCTCGCCCCCCCTTTCCTGACCTGCCAGGCTGTATGCTCAGATAAGGGTCTGGTATGGATTTTGGGGGACCCCACACCGTTTGTTTCCCCTCAAAATCCATACCCTGCCCCAAAGCACTCACCTCCCCATGTTGAGGACATGTGACCTGGTATGGTCCGGGGGAGCGCTTGCTCATCCCCCTCCCCTTTCCTGACCTGTCAGGCTGCATGCTCAGATAAGGGTCTGGTATGGATTTTGGGGGGACCCCATGCCTTTTTTTCTTTCTTTTTGGCATGGGGTTTCCCCTCAAAATCCATACCAGACCCGGTATGGTCTTAGGGGGAACCCCACACCTTATTTTTTTTTGGCATGGGGTCCCCCTCAAGATCCATACCAGACTCAAAGTGCCTGGTATGGATCTGGGGGGGACCCCATGCCATTTTTTTTTTTTTTTGGCATGAGGTTTCTTCCATACCAGAAGCAAAGGAATTGTTGTGATTGGTCAAAGGACAAGTCGCAATCATCTCACAGTCGGATCCTGTTCATTGAAGTTGGACCAGAAGTAGCAGGGCAAAGTCAGATCAGAAGTCACGCAACTTCCGTGTCAGAGCAGTGTGAAGCCGGCCTAACGCAGTTCTCCAGTCACCTATGTAAGACCCCTTTCACACGGAGGCAGTTTCAGGCGTTTTAGCGCTAAAAATAGCGCCTGTAAAGCGCCTGAAAACTGCCTCCCATTCATCAGAATGAGTGCTTTCACACTGGGGCGGTGCGCTTGCGGGACGTTAGAAAAAATCCTACAAGCAGCATCTTTTGGGGTGGTTTGGGAGCGCTGTCCCAAAACGCCCCTGCCAATTGGAATGAATGCCTGAAAAGCGTTTTGGAAGCGCCGCAACACGGAGTCTTTAACCCCTTTTTTTGGGGTTAAAAGCGCCCCGCTAGCGGCCGAAAAGCGGCACAAAAGTGCCGCTTAAACAGCGGTAACCCCAGTTGAAGTTTAGTGGGATGAAACGCGTCAAATTTGCTAGTCCAGCTCTTCACATTGCACTTGAATTTTTCGAACCTGTGATCACATTTTTTCTGTACACATCTTGAAGATGTTTGTACTGTTTTTTAAATAAATCCATCCTTTTGACCTACACCATGCAGAGGAATTTTTTCTTCTTATGACCCCCATGTTTGAACATCCATTGGATGGGATCTTTGTATGCATCACCAGGACATTTGGTAATCTGTATTGGAGTTCCGGTTCCCTACCTCTAAGTTTGGCTGACTCGCTGCCGCTGGCACGTGGGTCCACAGTGATCTGACATCAACCTTGGTTCTTTATTTGCTTTTGGTTCCAGACTTTGATCCTACTCTTATCAGCTAGGCTTACAGTGTGGACTATTCAGCAGACCATGAGTAGTGATGAGCCGAACACCCCCGAGTTCGGTTCGCACCAGAACCCGCGAACGGACCGAAAGTTCGTACGAACATTAGAACCCTATTAAATACAATGGATGCGAACGTTCGAATTCTAAAGTGCTAATTATAACGACTATTATGCATGTTATTGTCCTAAAAAGGGTTTGGGAACCCGGGTTCTGCACCAGGGGACATGTATCAATGCAAAAAGAAGTTTTAAAAACGGTCGTTTTTCGGGAGCAGTCATTTTAATGATGCATAAAGTGAAAAAAAAAAAGTCAAATATTCCTTTAAATATCGTACCTGGGGGGTGTCTAAAGTATGCCTGTGAAGTGCCACGTGTTTCCCGTGTTTAGAACTGTCCCTGCACAAAATGACACTTCTAAAGGAAAAAAAAGCCATTTAAAACTGCTTGCGGCTTTAATGTAATGTCTGGTCCCGGTAATATGGATGAAAATCTTTAAGAAAAATGGCATAGCTACCCCATGACCCCCCCCCCCCCCTACCCCAGCCCATTACCAGCCCCTTTGGGTCTTGTATGGATATTAAGGGGAACCCCGCACATAAAATAAAAAAGGCCCTATATACTCTGAACAGCCGTATACAGGCGGTGCATACAAGACAGGGACTGTAGGTTTGTTCTTATGTAGAATCTGTTTGTAATTTTGAACAGGTACATTGTTGAAGTGTAGCTCCAGCCCAAAAATCTATTTTTAAACTTTTTGGAAAACATAGGTAAGGGTTATCACCCCTGTAACATTTGTTTTGCTGTCTGTGCCCCTGTTCAGAACATTTCACCTCACTTTCCGTCCCAATGACAACTGTTTTTGAAATGTGGTGTTTTTCTTGAAACAAGGATTGCTGATAAAGCATCAGTACAGAGGAGACACCTTTCTCCCATATTAATTCTTACAGGAGAGAATTTTCCTTCCAAGGGGTAGATTTCCTCTCACTTCCTGTTGTCTTCTTGCGTTTGCAAGTAGGAGTCGTTTGTAAGTTGGATGTTTGAAAGTAGGGACCTGCCGTATATACTCTGCAGAAATAGGCCCCTTAGTTGTTGGTGTTGGCACAACACTGTAAGCACTCACAGTTACTCTTGGTTGGTGCTGGAACGCCCTGCTGTCAACTATTATATCAGGAATTTTAATTACATATAATTGTTGAACAGTGGTAGTAAAAATTGGGCCTTTGATGGTGGTGCTGGTGCCACAACACTGTAAGCCCTGACAGTTACTCTTGGTGGGTGCAGCAATGGGCCCTGCTGTGAATTATTAGATCAAGAATTGTAATTGCATGCCCCTGTTGAACAGGGGCTGAAAAATTGGGCCTTTCGTGATGGTGGTGGTGGTGGTGGTGTTGCCACAACACTGTAAGCCCTCAGAGTTACTCTTGGTGGGTGCAGGAATGGGCCCTGCTGTGAATTATTAGATCAAGAGTTGTAATTACATGCCCCTTTTGAACAGGGGCTGAAAAATTGGGCCTTTCGTGGTGGTGGTGGTGGTGGTGGCGTTGCCACAACACTGTAAGCCCTCAGAGTTACTCTTGGTGGGTGCAGCAATGGGCCCTGCTGTGAATTATTAGATCAAGAATTGTAATTGCATGCCCCTGTTGAACAGGGGCTGAAAAATTGGGCCTTAGGCACTGGTGGCACAACACTACAACCCCTCACAGATACTGTACTTGGAGCACAGCAATGAGCCCTGTTGCAAAGTATTGCTTCAAAAATTGTAATGACACGCCCCTGTTAAACAGGGGCTGAAAAATTGGGCCTTAGGCACTGGTGCCACAACACTCCAACCCCTCACAGATACTGTACTTGGAGCACAGCAATGAGCCCTATGGCAAATTATTGCTAAAAAAATTGTAATTACACGCCCCTGTAAAACAGGGGCTGAAAAATTGGGCCTTAGCCACTGGTGGCGGCACCCATAAACAAAAATGATCTTCCAAGCTATCATCATCAATCGTATCATTGAGGACTCGGAGGAGGAGGATAGCCAGTCAACATAACAGCACAGGCACTCAGCATCAGCATCAGTCTTGAAGGGATGTGACATGTTAAAATCAATTAGTCTGTTATATCAGCATCAGGTGTGTGGTAGCTGGTGGTGATCCAAGACTGGTTCATCTTGATGAAAGTCAGTCGATCAACCGAGTCGGTGGACAGGCGCACCCTGTGATCCGTGACAAATCCTCCAGCAGCACTGAATGTGCGTTCCGAAAGAACGCTGGATGCAGGACAGGCCAGTAGCTCAATTGCATACTGTGCAAGCTCTGGCCAGTGATCCATCCTCAAGACCCAGTAAGCCAGAGGATTTTCGGTGGGGAAGGTGTCCAAGTCTGACCTTGCCCCTAGATATTCCTGCACCATGTTTATCAGACGCTGGCGATGGTTGCTGGAACCGATCATACTTTGCGGCTGCGGACTAAAGAATTGTCTGAACGCATCGGTCAGACGGCCACCTTCCCCACCGCTCCTTCTTTGACTGGCCGAAGCCTCAGCAACTCGTTGTCCAGGACCAGGAGTTTGTAACCTCCCAGTCTCTGGGAACGCGTTTCACAGACCTTTCTGCAAGGCCTCCTGGAGTTGTCTCATCCTCTGCTCCCTCTGCGAAGGTAACATAAGGTCCGCAACCTTACCCTTGTACCGTGGATCAAGGAGAGTGGCCAGCCAGTAATGGTCCCTCTCCTTGATCCGAAGAATACGAGGATCCTTCCGCAGACTTTGCAGGATCAGGGAGGCCATGCAGCGTAGGTTTGCTGAGGCATTCGCTCCGGAGTCCTCTGGGTCACTAAGGACGACATGATCCGCAGCCACCTCCTCCCAGCCACGTACAAGTCCACTGGTTTCTTGGGACTGTAAATCATCCCTAAAAGACTGCTGCTGATGATGCTGAGTGCCAGCCTCCACCTCCATGCTGACACAATCCTCCTCCTCCTCCTCCTCCTCCTCCTCTTCCTCTTCCTGTGCGATGGGTGGGACAGAAGGAACACTGTCTGGGTAAAGGGGGCCTTGAGAGGCAAGGAAGTCCTCCTCTTCCTGCCTCTGTTCTGCCTCAAGTGCCCTGTCCATTATTCCACGCAGCGTGTGCTCCAACAGGTGGACAAGAGGTACAGTGTCACTGATGCATGCACTGTCACTGCTCACCATCCTCGTGGCCTCCTCAAATGGTGCCAGGACAGTGCATGCATCCCTGATCATGCCCCACTGGCGTGGAGAAAAAAAACCAAGCTCCCCTGACCCTGTCCTGGTGCCGTAGTCGCACAGGTACTCATTGATGGCCCTCTGCTGCGTGTGCAGCCGCTGCAGCATGGCCAACGTTGAGTTCCACCTGGTGGGCATGTCACATATAAGGCGGTTCTTGGGCAGGTTCAACTCCTTTTGCAGCTCAGCCAGGCGAGCACTGGCATTATAAGATCTGCGGAAATGCACACAGACTTTCCTGGCCTGCCTCAGGACATCCTGTAAGCCCGGGTACCTGCCCAAGAACCGCTGCACCACCAGGTTAAGGACGTGAGCCACACAGGGCACATGGGTCAGTTGTCCCTGTCGGAGGGCGGAGAGGAGGTTGGTGCCATTGTCGCAAACCACCATTCCTGGCTTAAGCTGGCTTGGCGTCAACCACCTCTCGGCCTGGCCCTGCAGAGCAGACAGGACCTCTGCCCCAGTGTGGCTTCTGTCCCCCAAACACACCAGCGCAAGCACGGCATGGCAGCTTTTTGCCTGCGTACTTGCGTAGCCCCGTGAACGGCTACGGAGCACCGCTGGTTCATAGGACAAACCACAGGAAGAGGCCATGGAGGAAGAAGAAGAGGAGGGGGTGGAGGAGAGAGGTGTGTCACAACCAGTAGTAGCATTTTTGGAGGCGTGGCGGTGGAACAACCTCCAACACTACTGCACCTTGTCCTGCATCCTTCCCAGCTGCCAAAAGAGTGACCCAATGGGCCGTGAAAGAAAGGTAACGTCCCTGTCCATGCCTGCTGGACCATGAGTCAGCGGTAATATGCACCTTACCGCTGACCGCCCTGTCCAGCGAGGCCAAGACATTGCCTTCCACATGCCGGTAGAGAGCCGGAATAGCCTTCCGTGAGAAAAAGTGGCGTTTGGGAACCTGCCACTGAGGAACCGCACATTGCACAAACTCACGGAAGGGGGCCGAGTCTACCAACTGAAAAGGCAGCAGTTGAAGCGCTAGCAATTTAGCCAAGCTAGCATTCAACCGCTGGGCATGTGGATGGCTGGGAGTGAACTTCTTTCGACGGTCCAGCAGCTGGGGCAGGGAAATTTGCCTGCTAGAATCGGACGTCGGTGTACTGCTAGCAGAGTGGCCGCAAGTACTTGGCTGTGACACACCTAATTCTACACCTTCATTCCTCTCAGTGCATGTTTCAGAGAGGACTGAAGTTATAGTGGGGTTGGAGATCCCAGCTGATGCGGTGCAAGGAGAGGTCCGCTTTGTTCTTTGGTGTGGGTCTTTGAGGTAGGCTTGCCAACGAGCTGCATGGCAGGTCAACATATGTCTGGTCAGGCATGTGGTACCCAAGCGGCTGATGTTTTGGCCACGCGATATACGCTTGAGACATATGTTGCAAACAGCAGCTGTGCGATCTGATGCACTAGCCTCAAAAAAGGCCCACACCAAGGAACTTTTTGAATGACGGGCAGAGGCTGCGCCCTGCACAGGCGGAGCTCTGCGGTGTGATTCCGTCGGTGTACTGCCCTTACGCTGGCCACCAAAGGGCATCCTGCCTCGTTGGAGATGTGCCTCCTCCTCATCCTCCTCCTCCTCCTCTCTCCTATTAGGCACCCACGTGGAGTCAGTGACCTCATCATCCCCTCCCTCCTCATCACTGGAGCCAATCTGGCAGTATGCTGCAGCTGCTGGAACATGACTGCCAGATTGGTGTCCTTCTTGAGCATCCCCTCTGTCTGCTCTCACCCTACTGCCTTCCTGTAGCTGGGTTTCATGATCATCAGACCCTTCGAAACGCTGGGCATCCTCCTGGAGCATGTACCCAACACTGTGCTCAAACAGTTCGGGGGACTCCTCAGGAGGAGGACATGGTGGGTCTAGGGAAGGAGTGACTGATGATGAGTCTGACATTGATACCAGGGAAGAGGACGCTTTGGCAGCTGCTTTGCCAGTACCCTGAGCCTGGGTGAGAGAGGATGAGGAGGAGGAGGAGGGCTTGGTCATCCACTCTACCAAGTCTTCGGCATGATGTGGCTCAACATGTCCAGCTGCCGAAAAGAAGGACAAGCGTGTCCCATGGCCATGTGCTGATGACAATGCACCGCGTCCACGACCAGCACTGTTGCCCCCAGACACAGAGCCTGCTTGCCCTCTTTTATTGCCTCCTGACTGTCTGCCTCTCCTTGTTTGCCTTCCAGACATTCTAATAGATGGCCTGCAGGGAGATGGGAAAAAAGCAATAAGGGCTACCTTCAGGTGTCCTTCTCTGTCCCTTTACTTAAGGATTTCTAAATATGGTTGAGGATTATTGCTTTTGCACAGAATAGCACAACGACAATTTCCCTGACTGTCCAAAAAACAAGGATTTCAAAGATGGTTGATGAGGAATGCTTTAGCACACTATAGCACAAGGAGAATTCCCCTCACTTTCCTTCTTTGTCCCTAGAAACAAGGACTGGCACAGTGAAAGAAACTGACACTCTCCCTACCTAGAGTTTTCTGTCCCTAGAAAAAAATGTTTTTTTAAAGCACACTATAGCACAAGGAGAATTCCCCTCACTTTCCTTCTTTGTCCCTAGAAACAAGGACTGGCACAGTGAAAGAAACTGACACTCTCCCTACCTAGAGTTTTCTGTCCCTAGAAAAAATGTTTTTTTAAAGCACACTATAGCACAAGGAGAATTCCCCTCACTTTCCTTCTTTGTCCCTAGAAACAAGGACTGGCACAGTGAAAGAAACTGACACTCTCCCTACCTAGAGTTTTCTGTCCCTAGAAAAAATGTTTTTTTAAAGCACACTATAGCACAAGGAGAATTCCCCTCACTTTCCTTCTTTGTCCCTAGAAACAAGGACTGGCACAGTGAAAGAAACTGACACTCTCCCTACCTAGAGTTTTCTGTCCCTAGAAAAAATGTTTTTTTAAAGCACACTATAGCACAAGGAGAATTCCCCTCACTTTCCTTCTTTGTCCCTAGAAACAAGGACTGGCACAGTGAAAGAAACTGACACTCTCCCTACCTAGAGTTTTCTGTCCCTAGAAAAAATTTTTTTTTAAAGCACACTATAGCACAAGGAGAATTCCCCTCACTTTCCTTCTTTGTCCCTAGAAACAAGGACTGGCACAGTGAAAGAAACTGACACTCTCCCTACCTAGAGTTTTCTGTCCCTAGAAAAAAATGTTTTTTTAAAGCACACTATAGCACAAGGAGAATTCCCCTCACTTTCCTTCTTTGTCCCTAGAAACAAGGACTGTCACAGTGAAAGAAACTGACACTCTCCCTACCTAGAGTTTTCTGTCCCTAGAAAAAAATGTTTTTTTAAAGCACACTATAGCACAAGGAGAATTCCCCTCACTTTCCTTCTTTGTCCCTAGAAACAAGGACTGGCACAGTGAAAGAAACTGACACTCTCCCTACCTAGAGTTTTCTGTCCCTAGAAAAAATGTTTTTTTAAAGCACACTATAGCACAAGGAGAATTCCCCTCACTTTCCTTCTTTGTCCCTAGAAACAAGGACTGGCACAGTGAAAGAAACTGACACTCTCCCTACCTAGAGTTTTCTGTCCCTAGAAAAAATGTTTTTTTAAAGCACACTATAGCACAAGGAGAATTCCCCTCACTTTCCTTCTTTGTCCCTAGAAACAAGGACTGGCACAGTGAAAGAAACTGACACTCTCCCTACCTAGAGATTTCTGTCCCTAGAAAAAAATGTTTTTTTAAAGCACACTATAGCACAAGGAGAATTCCCCTCACTTTCCTTCTTTGTCCCTAGAAACAAGGACTGGCACAGTGAAAGAAACTGACACTCTCCCTACCTAGAGTTTTCTGTCCCTAGAAAAAATGTTTTTTTAAAGCACACTATAGCACAAGGAGAATTCCCCTCACTTTCCTTCTTTGTCCCTAGAAACAAGGACTGGCACAGTGAAAGAAACTGACACTCTCCCTACCTAGAGTTTTCTGTCCCTAGAAAAAATGTTTTTTTAAAGCACACTATAGCACAAGGAGAATTCCCCTCACTTTCCTTCTTTGTCCCTAGAAACAAGGACTGGCACAGTGAAAGAAACTGACACTCTCCCTACCTAGAGTTTTCTGTCCCTAGAAAAAAATGTTTTTTTAAAGCACACTATAGCACAAGGAGAATTCCCCTCACTTTCCTTCTTTGTCCCTAGAAACAAGGACTGGCACAGTGAAAGAAACTGACACTCTCCCTACCTAGAGTTTTCTGTCCCTAGAAAAAATGTTTTTTTAAAGCACACTATAGCACAAGGAGAATTCCCCTCACTTTCCTTCTTTGTCCCTAGAAACAAGGACTGGCACAGTGAAAGAAACTGACACTCTCCCTACCTAGAGTTTTCTGTCCCTAGAAAAAAATGTTTTTTTAAAGCACACTATAGCACAAGGATAATTCCCCTCACTTTCCTTCTTTGTCCCTAGAAACAAGGACTGGCACAGTGAAAGAAACTGACACTCTCCCTACCTAGAGTTTTCTGTCCCTAGAAAAAATGTTTTTTTAAAGCACACTATAGCACAAGGAGAATTCCCCTCACTTTCCTTCTTTGTCCCTAGAAACAAGGACTGGCACAGTGAAAGAAACTGACACTCTCCCTACCTAGAGTTTTCTGTCCCTAGAAAAAATGTTTTTTTAAAGCACACTATAGCACAAGGAGAATTCCCCTCACTTTCCTTCTTTGTCCCTAGAAACAAGGACTGGCACAGTGAAAGAAACTGACACTCTCCCTACCTAGAGTTTTCTGTCCCTAGAAAAAAATGTTTTTTTAAAGCACACTATAGCACAAGGAGAATTCCCCTCACTTTCCTTCTTTGTCCCTAGAAACAAGGACTGGCACAGTGAAAGAAACTGACACTCTCCCTACCTAGCGTTTTCTGTCCCTAGAAAAAAATGTTTTTTTAAAGCACACTATAGCACAAGGAGAATTCCCCTCACTTTCCTTCTTTGTCCCTAGAAACAAGGACTGGCACAGTGAAAGAAACTGACACTCTCCCTACCTAGAGTTTTCTGTCCCTAGAAAAAATGTTTTTTTAAAGCACACTATAGCACAAGGAGAATTCCCCTCACTTTCCTTCTTTGTCCCTAGAAACAAGGACTGGCACAGTGAAAGAAACTGACACTCTCCCTACCTAGAGTTTTCTGTCCCTAGAAAAAATGTTTTTTTAAAGCACACTATAGCACAAGGAGAATTCCCCTCACTTTCCTTCTTTGTCCCTAGAAACAAGGACTGGCACAGTGAAAGAAACTGACACTCTCCCTACCTAGAGTTTTCTGTCCCTAGAAAAAAATGTTTTTTTTTAAAGCACACTATAGCACAAGGAGAATTCCCTTCACTTTCCTTCTTTGTCCCTAGAAACAAGGACTGGCACAGTGAAAGAAACTGACACTCTTCCTACCTAGAGTTTTCTGTCCCTAGAAAAAAATGTTTTTTTAAAGCACACTATAGCACAAGGAGAATTCCCCTCACTTTCCTTCTTTGTCCCTAGAAACAAGGACTGGCACAGTGAAAGAAACTGACACTCTCCCTACCTAGAGTTTTCTGTCCCTAGAAAAAATGTTTTTTTAAAGCACACTATAGCACAAGGAGAATTCCCCTCACTTTCCTTCTTTGTCCCTCGAAACAAGGACTGGCACAGTGAAAGAAACTGACACTCTCCCTACCTAGAGTTTTCTGTCCCTAGAAAAAATGTTTTTTTAAAGCACACTATAGCACAAGGAGAATTCCCCTCACTTTCCTTCTTTGTCCCTAGAAACAAGGACTGGCACAGTGAAAGAAACTGACACTCTCCCTACCTAGAGTTTTCTGTCCCTAGCAAAAATGTTTTTTTAAAGCACACTATAGCACAAGGAGAATTCCCCTCACTTTCCTTCTTTGTCCCTAGAAACAAGGACTGGCACAGTGAAAGAAACTGACACTCTCCCTACCTAGAGTTTTCTGTCCCTAGAAAAAATGTTTTTTTAAAGCACACTATAGCACAAGGAGAAATCCCCTCACTTTCCTTCTTTGTCCCTAGAAACAAGGATTCGCACAGTAAAACACACTGACACTCTCCCTACCTATCCTTCTCTTTCCCTAAACTAAAGGAATCCAGGTTAAGCAGGTTAAAGCCTTTTATAGTGTGGGGCGTGTACTAAACACCCTCAGCAATAATTGGCCACAGGCATCCTGCCTGTGGCCAATCATTGCTCTCCTCGCTGCCGGCGCTGTGATTGGCCAAGCATGCGGGGTCACAGTGCATGCTTGGCCAATCACAGCGCCTGGATGACACTGCGATGGCGTAGTGCATTGTGGGCCGTTCGCGTCACTCGAATTTGGCGCGAACGGCCCAAATCGTTCGATCTTCGTCGAACGATCGAACAGCCGATGTTCGAGTCGAACGTATGTTCGACTCGAACACGAAGCTCATCCCTAACCATGAGGGGTCTTCAATTTAATCTACACTTACTCACCCTAATGACTTTATTTCATTGCACATTTGCATTTGTGTTGTCTCTTGGATTCAGTTTGCACAAAATTATTTGCACATATGCACTTTATTATTGAGTCATTGTTTACATGCTATTGAAGTTTATGAGTTATTGCTGGCTTGTCCATGCAGTCTACCTTTCACATGGTTTATTGCATTAGGACCCAGTTTGTCATAACAAACACTTTATACCTGTCATACAGATATACATTTTTTGCTGCTCTTTATTCACCGATGATCAGAGACTGCAGACATGCTACAAGAGATGGTCAGACTGCAGATGTACTACAGTAGATGGTCAGAGACCGCAGACATGCTACAGTAGATGGTCAGAGACCGCAGACATGCTACAGGAGATGGTCAGAGACCACAGACATGCTACAGGAGATGGTCAGAGACCGCAGACATGCTACAGGAGATGGTCAGAGACCGCAGACATGCTACAGGAGATGGTCAGAGACCGCAGACATGCTACAGGAGATGGTCAGAGACCGCAGACATGCTACAGGAGATGGTCTGAGACCGCAGACATGCTACAGGAGATGGTCAGAGACCGCAGACATGCTACAGGAGATGGTCAGAGACTGCAAACATGCTACAGGAGATGGTCAGAGACCGCAGACATGCTACAGGAGATGGTCAGACTGCAGATATACTACAGGAGATGGTCAGAGACCGCAGACATGCTACAGGAGATGGTCAGAGACCGCAGACATGCTACAGGAGATGGTCAGAGACCGCAGACATGCTACCGGAGATGGTCAGAGACCGCAGACATGCTACAGGAGATGGTCAGAGACCGCAGACATGCTACAGGAGATGGTCAGAGACCGCAGACATGCTACAGGAGATGGTCAGAGACCGCAGACATGCTACAGGACATGGTCAGAGACCGCAGACATGCTACAGGAGATGGTCAGAGACTGCAGACATGATACAGGAGATGGTCTGAGACTGTGAATATGCTATAGCAGTTGGAGGCTGGGGACATGCTTCAGTAGACAGTGTGAGGGGGTTAGCTCGGCAGCGGGTGTGTGTGACCCCCGAGATGGGCTCCCCACACAAAAACAGGCCCAGCAAACGGAGGTTGTGGTTTTCAAAATCAAAAAGGTGCAGTTTATTTTCTATTTACAGTGACAAAACACAGCAAAGCAAAAGAAACATAAACAAAATAAATCCTGGTCAACTTGACCTCTGACTAAACATACAGGTTTCCTAACTAACAACTGGGATCAGCCTGGTGCTGTCCTAGTCCCTAAGTCCCTGGTTTTAAATGTCCAAGCAAATAGCCACACAGGCTTTGTCTCACCGCACAGGGGTTCACTCTCTCCAGGAAGTCCACACAGGTCTGCTTCCAGGCATGAGCTAACCCCTAATGAAGCTGGGAGTTCTTATAGAGGCCTAAATGAGCTGACAAGCTTCAGCTGGTCTCATCAACTCCCTGTCTGCACGACGCCCAGCACTCTCCCTAGAGGTATGAGTCATCCATGAGCCCACTAGCCTCAGCTGGGCTTATACAACACTCCACCTAGTTGTATAAGTCGGCGTAAAGCCTGAATCTGGGCGAAATATATCTACCCCCCTGGATGCAACCAGGTGACTTTACCTTCCTGCTGTCACATACCCCCCCCTCTTGTTTTAACCTCGGGGTTGGAACACCAGCAATCAGGCATTCATGTACTCGAGACAAAGCATCCACATTCCCCATTTGAACGCCAGGACGATGCTTTACTGTGAAGTTGAATTCCTGGAGGGCCAGGAACCACCTATTCACTCTTCTATTTGTTTCCTTGTTTTGAGCCATCCACTTTAACGGAGCGTGATCCGTAACCATGTCAAAGTGCCTACCTAGCAGGTAGTACCGAAGGGAATCTAGAGCCCACTTCACCGCTAAACACTCCTTTTCAACCGTGGCGTAATTTACCTCATGGGACTTCAACTTCCTGCTGAGGTAAATGACTGGGTGCTCTTCCCCGTTCCAGACCTGGGACAATACTGCTCCTAACCCCACATCTGACGCATCACTTTGTACGACAAAGTCTTTAGAGAAGTCGGGTGAGTACAACACTGGCTGGCTACATAAGGCTTGTTTCAAGAATTGGAATGCTGCCTCAGCCTCGGGGGTCCATTTAATCATGACCGACCCTTTCCCCTTCGTCAGGTTGGTTAGGGGCACAGCCTTAGAAGCAAAGTGGGGAATGAATCGTCGATAATACCCAGCGATTCCCAGAAAGGCTCGTACCTGCTTCTTGCTGTTGGGACGTGGCCAACTCTGGATGGCCTCGACTTTGTTGAGTTGGGGTTTTATTACTCCCCTCCCAATGGTGTACCCAAGATATTTGGCCTCCTCCTGCCCAATGGTACACTTCTTGGGGTTAGCCGTAAACCCCGCTTCCCGAACAGAGTCCAGGACTGCTTGCACTTTTGGCAGATGTGAGGCCCAATCTGTGCTATGGACAATTACGTCATCCAGGTAAGCCGCAGCATACTTCCGATGGGGCCTCAGCATCTGGTCCATTTTCCGCTGGAATGTGGCCGGCGCATTCTGTAACCCGAACGGCATTCTTTTATATTGGAACGCCCCGTCTGGGGTTACAAATGCGGTTTTCTCTTTGGCCGACTTGGCCAGGGGGATTTGCCAATACCCTTTTGTGAGGTCAAGAGTCGTCATGTATCGGGCTGTTCCCAGCCGGTCGATCAACTCATCTATACGTGGCATGGGGTAGGTGTCAAATTTTGTAACTTTGTTCAACTGACGAAAATCGTTACAAAATCGCCAGCTCCCATCCGGTTTAGGCACCAACACAATGGGACTAGACCAATCACTTTGGGACTCCTCTATCACCCCTAAGTTCAGCATTTTCTGTACTTCCTCCCGTATTGCCTCCCGTCGGGCCTCTGGGATCCGATAGGGTTTTAACTTCACCCTTTCACCGGGCGGGGTAATGATGTCATGCTCTACCCCAGATGTTTGTCCCGGCAGCTCAGAGAATACCTCCTTGTTGCGAAGCACAAACTCCTTAACCTCCTGTTGTTGGGGTTGTGACAAGGTGGCTGCTATTCCAACCTCAGGAATCACGCAACCCGTTTGAGCTGGTGACCAAGTGTCTGCGACTAGGGACTCTCTATCCCTCCAGGCTTTCAACAGATTAACGTGATAGATCTGTTCGGGCTTTCGCCTTCCTGGTTGTCTGACCTTGTAATTCACTTCGCTCACTTTTTCCATTATCTCATAGGGGCCTTGCCATTTGGCAAGGAATTTACTTTCAACCGTAGGGACAAGTACCAGTATCCTATCCCCCGGAGAAAAGGTACGGGTCTTGGCTCCACGGTTGTACACTCTCTGCTGTGCTAACTGCGCTTGGGCCAAATGTTCCTTCACGATGGGCATTACCTGTGCAATTCGGTCTTGCATCAGGGCGACATGCTCAATCACACTCCTGTGGGGAGAAATCTCACTTTCCCAAGTTTCCTTGGCAATATCCAACAGCCCTCTTGGGTGTCTCCCATACAGTAACTCAAAGGGGGAGAATCCCGTAGAGGATTGGGGCACCTCCCTAATAGCAAACATCAGATAAGGAAGTAGACAGTTCCAATCCTTTCCATCTCTATCCACCACTTTCTTCAACATTTGTTTTAGGGTTTTGTTGAATCTTTCAACCAGCCCATCGGTTTGGGGGTGATACACAGATGTACGTAATTGCGTCACTTTGAACAATTTACACAGCTCCTTCATAACCCGGGACATAAAGGGTGTACCTTGGTCCGTAAGCAGTTCTTTACAAATACCCACCCGGCTAAACACAAGAGATAGCTCTTTGGCTATGGTTTTGGCCGAGGTATTTCGGAGAGGGATCGCTTCTGGATAACGGGTGGCATAGTCCATTATAACTAATATGTACTGGTGCCCCCTAGCGGACTTGATTATAGGCCCTACCAAATCCATGGCGATCCTCTCAAACGGGACCTCAATGATGGGTAGAGGGACCAGCGGGCTACGGAAATGTGGCATCGGGGCCGACCTCTGACACACAGGGCAGGAGGAACAATAATTTTCTATGTCCTTCATCACCCCCGGCCAATAGAATCTCTGTAATACCCTCTCTCGGGTTTTCTCTGTCCCCAGATGACCTCCAAGAATGTGCCCATGGGCCAACTCCAACACCAACTTCCTGTAAGGTTTGGGCACCACAAGCTGCTCAACGGTTTCTTCTGCCCTTTTTGCCACCCGATACAGTAGGTCCTTCTCTACGCTGAAGTATGGGTAAGTGCAGGTATTATCTGGGTTCACTAACTCGCCATCTATTTTCACTACGTTTTCCCGTGCCTTTATTAGGGCGGGGTCTTTCAACTGTTCTGTGGCAAAGTTTTCCCTGTGAACCTCAAGATCAGAAAACTCCACAGACGGTAGGTTTTCGTCTGAGGAGGTGGGCTCCTCTCCAGTTTCTTGAGTCTCCCCTGCCAATACTGACAAGGGAAATTCTGGAGAGTCCTCACCACTCTCAGAGGAGTTCTGGCTATCACATTCCTTGTACATAGGGGCACCAGTGGGGGGCTCAGGATCATCCCACAGTTCCCAGAACTTCGGAAAATCCCTTCCCACAATGGCATCATGCGGTAATTGAGATACTAACCCCACTGGATGAGAGAGGGTACCTTTGGGGGTCTCGAAACACACTGTAGTCACTGGATACTCTCGGGTGTCCCCATGCACACAAATAACAGCTACCTTGCTATTCCCAGAGACCTCTGTTTTAACTAATTCAGCCTTTATCAGGGTCACAAGGCTACCTGAATCCAGCAATACCACAACATTTCTACCATTAATACACATTTTGCATAAATGTTTCTCAGTTCCCCGAATGGCAGTGCATGCGACTGTCGCACACAGCGACTGACGTCTGTCCGTCAGAAAGTCACATTGCATGGGTTCCTCCACAACCGGGCAATTTGCTGCAATATGTCCCGCTTGCCGGCAGCGGTAGCAAACAATCCTTTTGGCTGCCTCTTGAGCCCCTGACTTCCCAGGCTGTTCTCGCCAAACTTTGGGCAGAGCTCCCACCCTCTCACTCTCTCCACCCTCACCCCTTGGAATCCTCTTATCCGCCCCTGGGGATGGTCTGGTCTTAGGGTGGAAAGTCCGAGAGTCTCTGGAAGAGGCCGTCAGATTCTCTGTAGCCAAGTATTTCTCTACACGATCCACAAGACCACCGGCCGTCTCTGGGTCTCCATGGCTTACCCACTTTTGGATGGCAGTAGGAAGAGCTCTCAAAAACCGATCCATTACAACACGTTCCACAATCTCTGGTGCGGACAAAATCTCTGGCTGTAGCCACTTCCTGCTCAGGTGAATGAGATCATACATTTGAGACCTGGGGGGTTTTCCAAGCTGGAAAGTCCAGTTATGCACACGCTGAGCCCGGACAGCCTGGGTGACACCCAGCCTTGCCAATATTTCAGCTTTTAGCATCACATAGTCTTTTGCTTGGTCAGGCTCTAGGTCATAGTAAGCTTTCTGCGATTCACCAGTTAACAGAGGAGCCACCAGTCCAGCCCACTGCTCCTCAGGCCACTTTTCTCTTTCAGCAGTCCTTTCAAATGTGGTCAAAAATACCTCTGGATCATCCTCTCCAGTCATTTTTGTCAATAAACGACTCACCCCAAAGGACGCGGTATTAGTGGGACGGCTTTCCTCACTGGTCTGCGGACGTTGCTGCATTACTGCTTCCATTTGTTGTAGTCTCTGCTCTTGCTTCTGTAACAGGTCTATGAAGCGGGCCTCAGATTGCTGCTGGGCTTGTTGCTGAGCCTCCAGACTCTGTTGGTGAGCTTGCTGCTGGGCTGCAAGGCTCTGTTGATGAGCTTGCTGCTGGGCTGCAAGGCTCCTTTGCAAACCTGCATTTGTCTGCTGTTGATTGGCATTTGCTAGAGCCAGCTGTTTCAGTATCTCCTCCATGCTGGCTTAAAAAAAAACTGCCACTGGTTCTCCACCAACTGTGAGGGGGTTAGCTCGGCAGCGGGTGTGTGTGACCCCCGAGATGGGCTCCCCACACAAAAACAGGCCCAGCAAACGGAGGTTGTGGTTTTCAAAATCAAAAAGGTGCGGTTTATTTTCTATTTACAGTGACAAAACACAGCAAAGCAAAAGAAACATAAACAAAATAAATCCTGGTCAACTTGACCTCTGACTAAACATACAGGTTTCCTAACTAACAACTGGGATCAGCCTGGTGCTGTCCTAGTCCCTAAGTCCCTGGTTTTAAATGTCCAAGCAAATAGCCACACAGGCTTTGTCTCACCGCACAGGGGTTCACTCTCTCCAGGAAGTCCACACAGGTCTGCTTCCAGGCATGAGCTAACCCCTAATGAAGCTGGGAGTTCTTATAGAGGCCTAAATGAGCTGACAAGCTTCAGCTGGTCTCATCAACTCCCTGTCTGCACGACGCCCAGCACTCTCCCTAGAGGTATGAGTCATCCATGAGCCCACTAGCCTCAGCTGGGCTTATACAACACTCCACCTAGTTGTATAAGTCGGCGTAAAGCCTGAATCTGGGCGAAATATATCTACCCCCCTGGATGCAACCAGGTGACTTTACCTTCCTGCTGTCACAACAGCCATAGACTGAAGACACATTTGATGAGACTGCTGGAGATCACTGAAATGACAAAGCAATAAGGAAACACAGATTACTCTCTGCAGGAGCCCAGGGGGCTGCACAGAAAATCCCAAAGGGCCTCAGGTTGAGCACCGGGAGTGCTAAGGAACCAAAAAGCTTCTACCGAAATAGTTAGAAGTCTTCTTTGAAATTCAGCTTGGGTATCACAGGGTAGTATAGAGCAGTATTGTCCGTAGGGTTTTCATTGCATTGCCTGCGTGTAGACAGAGTTCCCCCCCCAGGGTCATCCACTGCCATTTACTTTCTTCTTCTATTATTGCTGTCAGTGGGACGGCATTGTGTACACAAGGCCAGTGCAGCACATTATTTCCCAATGTCCTTGACTGTAAAACCAAACATGGCTTGGATGAAGCATCAGCCCCATGGAACCCAACCCCCGCAATACAGTTCAGCGTTCTGTGATGGTGAATTCATTATTTTTGAAAACATTTTAAAAATAGAAGCAATGTAACAAACACACACTCTTGTCGGAGCGTCACTGTACGGAATGCCAGCAAACACGAAGGATGTTTTGCTTAAAAAGCCATTTCAACCAAAACGTTTTTTTGTTTTTGGATATAGTAAGGAAGGTTTAAAGTAATATCTAAGGTTACAGTTCTGTATAAATAACTTTCAGACATCGCAATAGACACCAACAGTTTTTTTTTTTTGTTTTTGTTTTTCATAAAAGCTTCACCTGCTTTAAATTGAAGACCAGGCATTTTCTGGCATTTTTTGTTTAAATCAGTATTTTTTTTTTTTTTTGCTATATTATTTTTACAGAAAAATTGGGGAATATATTGTGTTTTTGTTTTTGTTTTTTGTTTTTTTAATTCATTAATGTTCATTTTTCCAAAAACAATTGAGAAACCAAGACCGTGGGACATAAAAAACTGCAACGATCAGTATTTTATTTTGTAGGGCCTCTGCCAAAAAAAAGTATATAATGTTTGTGGGTTATAAGTAGTTTTCTAGCAAAAAATACTGATTTATTTTGAAGACCAGACCTTTTCTGGCACTTTTTGTTTAAATCAGTATTTTTTTTTTGTTGTTGCTATATTATTATTACAAAAATAAAATAGGGAATATATTGTGTTTTGTTTTTAATTCATTAAAGTGTATTTTTCCAAAAACATTTGAAAAAACGCTGCGTAAATACTGTGTGACATAAAAAATTGTAACAATCGGTATTTTATTCTGTAGGGTCTCTGCTAAATAAAAGTATATAATGTTTGGGGGTTATAAGTAATTTACTAGCAAAAAATACTGATTTAAATTTGTAAACAAAAAGTGCCAGAAAAAGTCTGTTTTTCAAGTGGATATAACCATATATATATTTTTTTCCATGTTAGTAAATCCCAAACCAAAAACAAACCAGACCAAAACATTGTAAAAAAAAACGGATATACACAATTTTTGGCAAAGTCCCGCTACAATGCACCTCCTGACATGTGCCGCCACCCGTGCTGTGGACGGGGCGAAACATGTCAGTGGGCGTGGCCTGAATGGAGTTAGGCTGAGGTTGCTTTTACCTATTATACGTTGGGCTTGTATGGTGTGCGGTAGCTGAGATTTTTCTCTATTTGTTCTGTACAACATACGGTATATTACCAAAAGTATTGGGACGCCTGCCTTTACACGCACATGAACTTTAATGGCATCCCAGTCTTAGTCCGTTGGGTTCAATTTTGAGTTGAAGCTATAACAGCTTCAACTCTTCTGGGAAGGCCGTCCACAAGGTTTAGGAGTGTGTCTATGGGAATGTTTGACCATTCTTCCAGAAGTGCATTTGTGAGGTCAGGCACTGATGTGGATGAGAATGCCTGGCTTGCAGTCTCCACTCTAATTCATCCCAAAGGTGTTCTATCGGGTTGAGGTCAGGACTCTGTGCAGGCCAATCAAGTTCCTCCACCTCAAACTCGCTCATCTATGTCTTTATGGATCTTGCTTTGTACACTAGTGCGCAGTTATGTTGGAACAGGAGGGGGCCATCCCCAAACTCTTCCCACAAAGTTGGGAGCATGAAATTGTCCAAAATGTCTTGGTATGGGGGGTGTGGCTTAGTAATGGCCGAGTAAAGACGTGCACTGGAGGAGCTCCTGGCTCAACCCGACCTGTAACGGCCTCCCGACAATTCTATCTCATGTGAGCACCCCTAAAAGATACAGGACAAGATCGGCGACCCGTGGGAACTGACTCCAGACCTCCCAACCCGGAATCCAGCGCAACTTCAGAGACACACTGCAAACCTCGCCGGGCGCCATTGTAGCTGCACCACGTGCGATCCACATGGAGACGGACACCAACACACCACTGGCAAGCCTCCCTGTATCATCTCCAGAGCCGGACAACCTCACGAAGACCCCTGCTGCTTTCCGGTCTGACATGGCAGGCCCTTTGCAGAGCCAGAGTCGCTTAGATGAGGACCTCTGCGCCATGCTACAGGCCCTTCCCACGCGGTCGGACATTGAGGCCTTAATCCTACGTATAGAAGAAGCACACAGCAGGGATATGAAGGGGGTGAGAACAGAGCTGCATTCCCTCACAGACCGCGTGACCTCCAGAGAGACCTCGTTCTCCTCGTTGGAGACCTCAGTGCTGTCCCAAGAACGTGCACAGGACACTCGATCAATGGAGGCCCAGGAGATGCAACTCCACCTGGAAGAAATGGAGGACCGCAGTCGCCGCAACAATCTGCAGCTGCGGGGACTCCCGGAAGCCACAGGCCCGGAGGATCTAGCGGAGACAGTCACGGCCATATTTCGCAGGCTCATGGAGGCCCCGCCAATAGACCGAGTGCATCGAACCCTTGGGCCCAAATCCGCAGACCCCACAAGGCCCCGCGATGTATTATGCCGCCTGCCCCACTATTCGCAAAAGGAGATAATCCTACGCAAAGCCTGGGAACATGGTGAAATCGAATTTGATGGAGTACACATACAGATCCTCCCAGATCTATCCAGAGTTACTCTACACAGGAGAGCGCTACTGAAACCGGCTCTGGGGGTGGCGAGAAGGCACGGCTGCACCTAAAGATGGGGATACCCTTTGGCAGTAATATTCCGCACAGCACAAGCCTCCTTCACGCTACGAACACTAGCAGACCTTCCAGCATTCTTCACTTTCCTGGAGGCAGAACCAGTTCTGGTACCGAACTGGTTGCAGAAGATCCCAAGACGGATAGGTCGCTCGGGTCCTGCCATAGGCAGATCGATCCAGCCTACCCGCTTTCAGAGGTCCCGGGGGAGATCCTGCACGCCATCCATAAACAGGTCATGTGAGTCATAAGAGCACCTTTC
This sequence comes from Rana muscosa, assembly GCA_029206835.1. Lineage (NCBI taxonomy): Eukaryota > Metazoa > Chordata > Amphibia > Anura > Ranidae > Rana > Rana muscosa. Next base: position 228,484,905 of record CM055126.1, read on the forward strand.
AGACTCTATCCCTTGTTACACACGGGTTGAACGTTTACCCCCCCCCCCCAGTTAGTAAACTCCCCACTTTGAAGCCTCCGGTTGCACGCCTCATTAGTCAGCACCCCCACCACTTACACGACCAAGCAGAAAATGGGTAACTTTTACACCGAGCCGACCTGGTCCGTCCCTGTCCCCATCTCCCCCTTACCCTGACCCATGGAACACTTACACAACCCCCCCGGCACAGGACGCCACCGGACATGGTCCTCCTCCAAACTTCCAGGGAACTGTTCATGTTTTGTTTTTTCTGTTTTTACCCTTGGTTGTCTTATACGAAGCTCCCCATGGTGCATGCAGAGACCTGGACCCCTGGGGCTCTTTGCCTGGAAAGATAAACAGAGATAAATACTTCGCCCCCCCCCTGCCCCCCCCCCTTACTACTATCCATCTGTTTGCCTACTTGCAGGGCCGCTCAATACCCGCTGCAGGTGACGAGAGGGAACTAACTCAGCAGACCTCCATACGTTAAAGCATGCTCTATATCCCCCCGACTGCAGCGGGTTGGAAGTGACAGCTATATCTCTGCTAAACATACAATCTTTGCAGGTGTGTATTGTGTTATTCATAAGCCGGTCCCTTGGACACACTTGCCCTAAGACTTTCGGGCTGCGTCGGACTTAAGAATGATACTGAGTGACATGTTGTAGGTTGCTGATGTGGGGGGGCGTGCTGTTCTCTAGCTGTGGGGGGGCCAGGGCGGGTCTCACAAGGGGAGTCAGGTGACACCGGCTTCTCCGGAGGTCCCGCGATAGGCCTCCCACGGTTGGGAAACATAGGACCTCTGTATGTATACTTGATTGCAAAACCTGAGGGGTCTGGAACTGATATTGCCGGGGAGGCGGGACTGAGGAGAGCCGAATGTTGTTGGGGGAGATGGGTCTTGGCCCTCCTCTCAGTACTTTTCCCCCAGGATACCCATATTCACCTAATCGAGGAAGACCCACGGGGGGTGCTGACATTAGCTGGGAGGAGTCCTGGAAGAAGTAGATCGAATGGGGAATAATCCTATACAGTTTGTATTATTGTCAACCTGTATGTTACCTAAGTTTGCTATGTTGCTTTTGCTTATAATATTTTATATGTTATAAGTGACTTAAATATCCTACATGATTCTGATCTACATGTATATCATCCTTTTAATACCAGACATCTGCCCACTGCTCACAAACACATCCTCAGAAATGGCCGGGAGGGTTGGGGAGCGCCAGGGGGCCTCCCAACGGCTCTTGCTGATCACACTCCCACATAGGCCAAAGCTCACTGATCAGTTTTTTCACTGGGGGGCGTACTAGCAAAATTTTGCTAACACTTTATTTTCTTATTTGACCGAGGTGGTGCCTACCGAAAGACACCACCCTTGGTAAACCCCCCCCCCCCACAGGGTTACTTACCCTCAGGGGGTTCTTTTCCTCTTTCTCTCCTCTTCACACTCCTCTATATTACGCAGCCCCCCCCCCCCCCCCACGAACATGGACAAACTTACAGTCATTACCCTAAATGCAAAGGAACTCAACGTCCCCAAAAAGAGATGGGTGTTGCTGAATGACATGAAACGCATGAAAGCAGACATCATCGTGTTACAAGAGACACTCTTTAGGGAAAACACTTTACCCATCCTTAAAAATAGATTCTACCCAATAGTGTACCACTCTACCTATTCAGAAGCCAAATCAAGAGGGGTCTCAATCCTAATTTCAGCTAGAATCCCATGGACACTGATAGATGTGAAAACAGACCAGACGGGACGATTCCTATTTCTTTAAGGGGTTGTAAAGGTTTGTTTTTTATTTTCTAAATAGGTTCCTTTAAGCTAGTGCATTGTTGGTTCACTTACCTTTTCCTTCGATTTCCCTTCTAAATGTGGCGACATTAGTATGGAAGTAGTGTCCTATTTCTTTTATTACGTCTGCCAGTACCTATGGATCCTGCAGTAGGCTCTCATTGAGCCTCCACGGCTTCTTTTGTCCTTTATAGAAATCTGTCAGGGCGTATCAGAGGGTGACCAGAGCGTGGTCCGACCAGGTGATGGACCCTATGGTGGTGCCCTTGATTGCCTGTAGTTGGCTGTGTGGAATCAGGAAGTAGTCTAACCGCGAGTACATGTGGTGGGGTCGGGAGTAAAATGTGTAATCCCATTCACCGGGGTGGAAAAGACGGCAGACATCTATCAGCTGTGCAGTATGAAGAGCCGAGTGGATTAATTTGCGTGAGCCTCGGGGGGTTGAAGACAACCCCATTGAGGTGTCTTCTTCAGGGATCAGGGGGGTATTAAGGTCTCTTCCTATAATGAGCTGTCCCTCTGAATATTTCTGGAGCTGTTCTAAGCGTCTTTTGAGGAAGGTGTCTTGGTGGCTGTTTGGGGCATAGAGGCTTGCAGATTCGTTTTGTATTTTCTAAATAGGTTCCTTTAAGTTAGTGCATTGTTGGTTCACTTACCTTTTTCCTTCGATTTCCCTTCTAAATGTTTTTTTCTTTGTTTTCTTTGTCTGAATTTCTCACTTCCTGTTCCTCCTCAGTAAGCTGTTCAGTAAGCTGTTCTGGCTGACTAACCACCGCTCGGATGATGGTGACAAGCTTACTGAGGAGGAACAGAAAGTGAGAAATTCAGACAAAACAAAGAAAAACATTTTTTAGAAGAGAAATCGAAGGAAAAGGTAAGTGAACCAACAATGCACTAGCTTAAAGGAACCTATTTAGAAAAAAAAACAAAAACCTTTACAACCCCTTTAAGGGCCTGATTGGCGGTGTGAAGGTGACGATTGCAAGCCTCTACGCCCCAAACAGCCACAAAGACACCTTCCTCAAAAGACGCTTAGAACAGCTCCAGAAATATTCAGAGGGACAGCTCATTATAGGAAGAGACCTTAATACCCCCCTGATCCCTGAAGAAAACACCTCAACGGGGTTGTCTTAAACCCCCCCAGGCTCAAGCAGATTAATCCACTCGGCTCTTAATACTGCACAGCTGATAGATGTCTGCCGTCTTTTCCACCCCGGTGAACGGGATTACACATTTTACTCCCGACCCCACCACACGTACTCGCGGTTAGACTACTTCCTGATTCCACACAGCCAACTACAGGCAATCAAGGGCACCACCATAGGGTCCATCACCTGGTCGGACCACGCTGCGGTCACCCTCCGATACGCCCTGACAGACTTCAATAAAGGACAAAAGAAGCCGTGGAGGCTCAATGAGAGCCTACTGCAGGATCCAGAGGTACTGGCAGACGTAATAAAAGAAATAGGACACTACTTCCATACTAATGTCGCCACAGATATTGAAACGGGATTAGTGTGGGAGGCTCACAAGGCGGTGATCCGTGGTGTGCTTAAAAAACGACAAACGACAAAGAGCAGCGCAACTAACATCCCTCCTCAGCAAACTACAGACATTAGAAACTAAACATAAACAGACCCCAACCAGTCCATTGGGAAATGAGCTTGACACCATACGCACGCAGATTACTGAGCTTCTCCACTTTAAAGCAAAGACTGCAGTCCAAATTTGCCGCAAAAAAATCTACAAGTCGGGCAATAAATGTGGAAGATTACTAGCACAGTCTTTACATATACAGAAAATAGCGTCCTACATACCACACATATTTTCCCCTACGGGAAAAAAAGCATCCCACCTCAAAAAATTACCCGGGCGTTCAAATCATACTACGAATCTCCCTATAACTTGACCACGACGCAACCCCCCCAAGAGCGAACGGCTGACTACAGGGCCACCTCCCTAATGCCCACCTTACCGGCTGAAACGCGTGATGTGCTAGAAGATCCCATCACGCTACCGGAACTTGGCGATAGGGAACACCAAAGCGGGGAAGGCACCAGGGCCTGATGGCCTCACTATTCAATACTATAAGATCCTACTCCCATCTTTAGGTAATCACCTAGTTAAACTCCTCAACGACCTTAGTAAAGGGGGAACATTACATAACTCTACACTACAGGCCCAAATTTTGGTAATTCCCAAAGACGGTAAGGACCCAACTCAATGTGGGAGCTACCGACCAATATCCCTACTCAACACCAATCCAAAATTATTTACTAAGATAATATCTTCCAGATTACAACATCTACCCCAACTGATACACCTGGACCAAGTAGGCTTTGTACCAACCAGAGAAGCGAGGGACAACACCACTAAGGTTCTTAACCTGCTATATACGGCCACCCTCACAAAAACACCAAGTGTCTTTATAGGCACTGACGCTGAGAAAGCATTTGACCGAGTAAATTGGGCTTTCATGTTTGCTACACTGACACGTGGGATTAGGCAGCCACATGCTTAATAGGATATCCGCGGCAATACTCAGAACTGTCGTCAAGGGTCAGGGCTAACAGCGTGACTTCGGATTCATTCCCAATTGCGAACGGGACGCGACAGGGGTGCCCACTCTCGCCCCTACTCTTTGCATTGTCCCTAGAACCCTTTCTGTGCCACATAAGACTGAACCCAGACATCACCGGAATCACGATCAATCAAATCCAACATAAGGTGTCGGCCTACGCAGACGACCTGATGTTTTCGATCATGAACCAAAATATATCCCTCCCAAAGTTGCTGCGGGAAATCGCAACATACGGCACACTCTCTAACCTAAAAATCAATCTCTCCAAATCTCTCCAAATCGGAAGCTATGGGAGTCGGGATACCACAGCCACAGCTTATGCACCTTCAATCTAGCTTTAATTTGAAATGGACCAGTACGGCTTTGAAATACCTGGGCACACTCATCCCACACAAACATTTTTACGACTTTATGAACTTAACTTCCCGCCCCTTCTGAAAAAAATTAAAACATTACTTAACCAATGGCACACAGGTCTACATTCTTGGTTCGGCCGCTGTAATATCCTACAAATAACCATTCTCCCAAAATTCCTCTACCTTATGCAAGCTTTACCTATCCACATACCTACTAACTACTTTAAACAAGTGCAATCAGCTTTCATAGAGTTTACATGGGCTCAAAAATTGCTCGTCCTCCCTAAAAAACACAGAGGTCTGGCGCTGCCGGATATTCTTACCTATCATCATGCAGTGCACTTGGGAAGGCTAATAGATTGGTGCCGACATCGTGAGACCAAATTATGGACTTAACTGGAGCAAGCACAAAGTGTGGTTCCCCTTGGTAGAGCCCCATGGTGTTATTCAGCCCTCTCCACAGATATATAAAAAGTCATCCCCTGATAGGCAATTCCGCAAGAATCTGCCCTGCTCATCTCCGGAACATCCCTCTCTTCCCAAAACTCCCCTCTACACCCCATACTGGGAAACCCCCAATTTGCACCGGGTTTACATGACGCAGTCTTTTGGGGTCTAAGTGACGCGGGCCTCCATCAAGCCTCCCACTTTAGCTCTGAGGGACGTTGGAAATCGATCAAAGAACTCTCCGACCCTGCAGGCCCGTTCCGCCTGAACTTCCTAAGATCGCTTCAGTTACGCCACTTCCTTAACTCCATACAGCCTCCCACCGACAGCAGCCAACCTCTCACAACAGTAGAGAAACGTTGTACTGACTCTGGAGTGCTACCGCATACACTTTCCCTTACCTACAGCCTCTTAAATACACCACCTGCGGAATTCCTGCCCCCAGGACTACTTAAGTGGGAAAGGGAACTAAACTGCCAGTTCAACACTAACAAGAGAAATCGCATCCTAAAGCCTTGTACACACGGCCGGACTTTTGACCATGCAAAAATCCGCCGTGAGTCCGTCGGAAGTCCGACGGAAAGAAAGAGAACAGGTTCTCTATCTAGGTCCGTCTGACTTTCACACAAAAAAAGTCAGATGGAGGCTACACACAGTCGGACTTTCCGAGAAAAAAAGCCTGTCGGGCCTTTTTTCTCAGAAAGTCCGGCCGTGTGTACAAGGCATTAGATTCACGCACAAATCTTCCATCTGCGCCAAAATGCAGGAAACCAACTACAAAATTCTATCACGCTGGTATAGAACCCCAGCACTATGACACAATTTCTTCCTGACAACATCCGACCTCTGTTGGCGTTGCCAGTCAGACAAAGGGACCCTGGTACACATTTTTTGGTCGTGCTCCAGACTAACAAATTTTTGGCAGGTAGTTCGCGGGATAGTACAAAAATTCACAGACTGCAACGTCCCAGACGACCCAGCATTTTTTCTCCTACATGCGTCAAGCATCCCCCCGATAGAATCTACAAGAAATCTGTGATACGCCACCTTTTCGATGTAGCCAAAGCCTGCATTCCGCTCCACTGAAAATCCCCACACCCACCAACCATTGAGTTATGGCTCAAAAAGTAGAGGAAATTAAAAAAATGGAAAACCTCATTCTCATGGCTCAAAACAGACAGGAGACATTTTCCAAAACATGGCAGCTGTGGAACGTATTCATATACTCAGATGAGGGCCAGGCCTTGTGAGGGACCACCTCTGACTCATAATCATACACACCTAAGTGACCTTAACCCATTCTCTGATCGGTGAGACGTAACGTCTCCTGTATATACACTAGATGAGAACCCTTACAACTCCATGCTCGTGGGAACCCCCCCCCCCCCCACCTCCCAATTGCCCTACACTCTCCAACACCCAACCTCCATCCCTCCTACCTTTATATTTCTCTAATATCTCTCTCAACACCCTCCTTCTCTACAATATGTCTATCTTTTTCTATTCTTAAAGCGGTGTTCCGGCAGAAATTATACTTTTTAAATAAAATAAAATACCCCAATAATACACAAGCTTATTGTATTCTAGTAAAGTTAGTCTGTAAACTAAGGTCCGTTTTGTTGGTTTATAGCAGTAGTTTGTTATTTTATCAACTTACAGCAGGCCGTGGCCATCTTAAGTGTGGGCATCTGAAGCCAGACTGTATTTCTTCCTGGATCATATCCTTGCAGAACTCGCACATGCTCAGTGCAGCACAAGCAGTGTAATAGGTTTCAGGTCAGGTTTCCATAGCAACGGCAGTGTCAGAGGAAGTTGCCGCCCCTTCCCAGGAGGCATTGCAAACAGGAAATGATGCGATGGGCCACGGCCAGGGAGGAGGAAATGAAAAATGAATAGAGCAGATATACAGTAGGTGCTGAGAAAATAAAATATCCAATTCGTTTACAGTGCACAGTTTTGTGAGGGATGCTGAAGAGTTTTAAAAGCGGGTGGAACTCCACTTTAAATTTCTACACATGGGAAAAAAGTGGGATTGAGCCCATGGGGCCGCAACACTCCACCACTTCTCTAGAACACATATGATCTCCTCCAAGACAGAGGACTCTTTGACAGGACTACAAGCACTACATAGATGTGACCCTAGAGTTGCAACAGGACGCAAAGGAGATAGGGTGCCCACGTGTCCCGGATAGCCTGGGACTGTCCCACAATTGACATGTCTGTCCTGGGTCCCGGGCACCTTCATTCCGGGACATTACAATGTCCTGGAATGAAATAGAGGACACAGCCACCCCCTACTAACTAATAACTACATTTCCAGAACTGGTTGCTAGGGTCAGCGCTGCCTGGCATCTTGCAACCAGTGACAATTTACTCTCAGACAGTGAGACCGGGAGCGAGGCCTGCGCCTAGTGCAGCACTGCTGTCCCCACCACACTCGGCACCTCCTCCTTCTCCGGCACCCAGCGGCAAGCAGCAGGGACTGGTGTGATCTTTACTCTCCAGATAGTGAATGCCACTCCTTTCCTTCTACGCACGTGGCTCATGCAGAGGGAGTGACAGCAGCACTGTATCTGGTGGCAGGCTATGCAAGTAATTTGTCAGGTGAATATGCCACTTGCCACCAATAACTCGCCTCCAAACAAATTCCCCATCAACCCCCGAGACTACATTACCCCCTGCCCCCTCATCTTTTTTTGGGGAAGGTGAGAGAGGGGGGGTGTCCCTGAATGGCAGTTTGGAAATGTGGTCACCCTAGAAGGAGACAGTAATTGTATTGAATGCACCATCTATGCCTAACATGATGTGAACTGACGTCAGATGTACTGTTAAGCATGGCATGATTATGTATCACAAGTTCCATTTATGTGGTTGTATCTCATCTTCTGTAATGTAATGTAACGATGCGGTCCATGTGGGCCTCTTTCCCAGTATAAATCAACTATAAAAAATAAATAAAAATGTCTTGGTATGCTGACGCCTTAAGAGTTCCCTTCACTGGAACTAAGGGGCCAAGCCCAACCCCTGAAAAACAACCCCACACCATAATCCACCCCCCTTCACCAAATGATTTGGACCAGTGCACAAAGCAAGGTCCATAAGGACATGAATGAGCGAGTCTGGGGTGGAGAAACTTGACTGGCCTGCACAGAGTCCTGACCTCAACCCAATAAAATACCTTTGGGATGAATTAGAGTGGAGACTGCAAGCCAGGCCTTCTCATCCAACATCAGTGGCTGACCTCACAAATGGTCAAACATTCCCATAGACACACTCCTAAACCTTGTGGACGGCCTTCCCAAAGGAGTTGAAGGTGTTATAGCTGCAAAGGGTGGGCCAACTCAATATTGAACCCTACGGACCATTTAGGATTAACTTGCTGTGAACGCTGATTGCGGCACCTTCAGATGCCAGTGTGGCTACCAACAGAGGATTCTGGGAATGGAGTCTCCCAGCTGAATGCCAAGTAGCCTCTAAGAGGGGATGGGGGGGCGGGGGATGGGATTTTCCCAGGCTTCACCTTGCTGTTGCCCCCCTGCGGCTCTCGCCCGCCTCCCAGCACAGTGATGTCCAATACAGAGATTTATTGTGGCAGGACAGATTTATGTGTTTGTTTTAATTAGCCGCTTTGTACATTGCTGAGCAACCTCAATTATTCCAGTAGAGGAGAAAAAAAAAAGTATTAATAATGCTCGTCGAGGAGTTTTATTACGCCGTGACAAGCGTACTATGTCACTTATCAGGTCCGCAGGCCGCCGCTCTGCCACACCAGAGATACAGCCTTTCATTCCAATAATAATTACGCTTATCTGCACGCCGCGCGGCTTTCGGGAAAGCGAACGCACTTCGCCTGGGCAAATACACAGAGACGATCGGCTGAATATTAGCGGCGCTGCTTATCGTAACAATTCTATAGACTAGGTGGCGTTAATTGAAGGCCGTAATTATTAACGTAGGGAACATGGAAAGGTTGCTAGGTGCATGACTGCGACGCTGAACACAAAATTACGGTGATGTCGTATGATGGCGAAGCGTGAAAAATTAGACAGAATTTTAGCCAATAGATGAAGGGGATGTTTACTACGGGGGCTGTTTACTGTAGTGCGTTAATGCACATGCCTGAACAGGGCTGGTAATAGGATTTTTGACACCCTAGGCGAAACCTAATTTTGCCGCTGCCCCCCCCCCCCCTTGTCTCCACCCCTGACTCCACCCACTTTGCCATGCCCATGTATACCCCACCTTTTTAATGAAGCGCCATCAAATGCAGCCTCACCAGCCCCCATCAAAGAATGTTTGCTTGCTTCCATTCATTTGGGAGTCGGGACACAGATACAGTCCTCCGTCGCCGCTGCGCTTCTGACACTATGTGCGAACGGAGTGGCGGCTGCCTGCTGATGCTGAGACTTATGCCTTGTACACACGATCGGACATTTTTCCGACCAAACTCCCATCGGAAAAAAAATAGAACAGGTTCTCTATTTAAATTCCGATGGGGCCCACACACGGTCGGAATTTCCGATGAAAAAACTCAGTCGGACTCCGTCTGACTTTTTTCATTGGAAATTCCTATCTTGTGTACAAGGCATAAGTTGCTTGCTGCAGAGAGAAGAGAATAGGAACACCAGTGGCCGGGCGTCCTAGGCAGCAGGGCACCCTAGGCAGAAGTGCACCCTAGGTGGCTGCCTAGTTTGCCTAGTGGTAGCACCGGCCCTGTGCCTGAACGTGCAACATGCAATAAAATAAATGGGTTTTTAAGGCACCCTAATGAACTTAAAAATGCACACAACGAGACATGTTCACTGCTGAAAAATGTGTTCGTTTTCATTTTCGTTTGACTTTTTTTTTTTTTTGGGTCATTCGTTATGATCGTAGTTCGTAAATTTGAAAAATCTAAAATTTGGAAATTCGGAAATCCGAAAATCCAAAAATAAGAAAGAAAATCCGAATAACTAACTAACTAATAATAACTAACTATTAAATTATAGGTATTGGAATTTCCTTTCAAATTAGGCTGTTAGTGAACGTAACGAATACAAATTTATCCGAAGTTACGAATTATCTGAAATAACGAATGCCGCATCTAAACAAATGGAACAGAATTAATTAATAATAAATAATAATAATAATAAAAAGTTTTTATTATTATTATTGTTATTTATTATTATTAATTTGTTACGTTCCATTTGTTTAAATACGGCATTCGTTATTTCGGATAATTCGTAACTTCGGATAAATTCGTATTTGTTACGTTCCCTAACAGCCAAATTTAAAAGGAAATTCCAATAATACCTATCATTAGCAATCGTTACGTTATTATTAGTTAGTTATTATTTAAAAATTTTGAATTTTGGGATATTCGAATTTACAAATTTTAGAATATTCGGAAACATTCGTTAAACGGGTTTTTCTTTTCGTTAATTTGAATATTTCCGAATTAATTAATTTGTCGAAATTCCTTAAAAAAGAAATTCGGAACGAAAAGAATTGCACATGTCTACTCGCGTTGTGTCATGCTGAAAATCAGGTGTGTTGCTTTAGTGTGTTGGGGGGCCATTCAAAACGATTGGCTCAGCAACGCACGCTATATGTGTTATGACAACATGCGTGGTGACGCAACATGGAAATGTGAATCTGGCCCAAAGGAGCAAAAGGTTCACATAGGACCTGTTTGCCACGATTGCATTCTGGTCAAGCGCGTTACCTGAAACTCCTAGCAATGCACGTTCTATGCGTTACTTCAATGCAGTGCCATTCATTCTGAATGGTACCCCAACACACCTTGCCTGTGGATGTGTATCGCAGCAGGAACACATGCTACATGTGTTGTTACAACATGCCTGGTGATGTAACATGGAAATGTTCCATGTTGTAGCAACATGCGGGGTGACGCAACATGGAAATGTGAATCTGGCCCAAAGGAGCAAAAGGTTCAAATAGGACCCATTTACTCCATTGCATTCTAGGAAAGCGCGTTACAGAAACTAGTGGCAATGCATGCTACATAGTTACATAGTTGGTAAGGTTGAATAAAGACAACAGTCCATCCAGTTTAACCTGTGTAGGTGTGTGTGGAAAAATCATTTCCCATATCCCCGTATATTTGTTTCTCTAAGATGCTCGTCCAAGAGTCTTTTAAAACTATCCCTACTTCCTGCTGACACCACCGATTGTGGAAGAGAGTTCCACATCCTTACCGCCCTGACAGTGAAAAACCCCACTACGCAGCTTAAGGTTAAACCGCTTCTCCTCTAAACTCATTGTGTGGCCCCCGTGTCCTCTTACACTCCCTGAGACTGGAAAGATTCATACTTATGCTGGGCTCACAGTTGAGATATTTGTATATCGCTGATGTAGCACCTTGGTGCTTAGGCAGGGTTGCTCACAAATTTAGTCTGCCAGGTAGTACCGTATATACTCGAGTATAAGCCGACCCGAATATAAGCTGAGGCACCTAATTTTATCACAAAAAACTGGGAAAACTTATTGACAAGAGAATGGAAGGGGTGTCCCGCTTTGAAAAATCGGTGCTCCCCGGCCGTAGGTCCCCCGGACAGCAAACTTTGCACACTTGTAGAAGAAGAGTGGGGCTACATGTGTGCCAAGTTTGGGGTCCAGGGAACCTACAGCTGGCCTGGATCAGGCGCACAAAAATGAAGATGGACACAGACTCGAGTATAAGCCGAGGGGGCATTTTCAGCACAAAAAAAGTGCTGAAAAACTCGGCTTATACTCGAGTATATACGGTAAGTGTCCTGGCTAATTGTTAGAAGATCCACTAACTTTTCCTTAAAGGGGTTGTAAAGCTTCGCGTTTTTTCACCTTAATGCATCCTATGCATTAAGGTGAAAAAACATCTGATGCTTACAAGCCCCCCAGCACCCCGGTTTACTTACCTGAGCCCTCGAAAGTCCCGCGTCATGAACGCGCTGGCTTCTCACCCCTGTCTTCTCAGCTGTTCTCGGCTCTTCATTGGAGATTGATAGCAGCGCAGCCATTGGCTCCCGCTGCTGTCAATCGAATCAATAACGTAGCGTGCTGGGGGCGGGGCCGAGTGATACATTTGGCGGCTATGGCCGCCACTATATCACACGGGAGCGCGCTCACAAGCTAACCCCCTTGGGAGAGCGTTGCCCAGAACGGGGGTTAGCTCTTGCGGGGAGGAGCCGAGACAGCCGCCGAGGGACCCCAGAAGACCAGGATCGGGGCCACTCTGTGCAAAACGAACTGCACAGTGGGGGAAAGTATAACATGTTTGTTATTTAAAAAAAAAAAAGAACCTTTACAACCCCTTTAAATCTGGGTTTGCTACACTTCTCTCTTTTGTCACTGTGTGGCACTGTTACCAGTGACATTGGATTGAAAAAGGCATAGCGAAGCCAGACTATGAGTGGATGGGTTGTCTCGGCCAATTGGCAGGGGTCTTTAGCCCCTTGGCCTGCTGGGAGAGCCTATTTATTTTGGTGGAGTCAGGTGATCGCTGTTCTGTGCCACCTGGACGTAGGGTTGCCACCTCATCCCTTTAAACCCGAACACATATGAATTACACAGGTTCTGAGGCTAATTTAATGCAGGTAAAGCACCGAGTGAGTTTAATTATCACCTTAATCAGCCACAGAACCTGTGTAATTAATATGTGTTTGGGTTTAAAGGGATGAGGTGGCAACTCTACCTGGACGGCTGTCTGGATGGACGTGTGTTTTAAGGCTCTGGATTGATAGGCCTCAGGCTTCTGGCCTATGCCGGGAGTACCTAGCTGCTAGGCTGCCTGAGGCCTATCCAGGAGTAGGAGAAGCAGTGCGGGGTTGGGACTTCAGGCCTGGAGTCCAACCAAGTTGCAGAGGTTCAGCTGGACGGGAACCAAGTTGTTGCAATCGTGACAGATCATTCCAGTTGCCAGCGGCAATCACAGATCAAGGCCAGAGGTAAAAGGGAAGTAGTCGCCACTAAGGGACCATCCCTTCTGTTATCAGAGGCCAGTTTATGGAAGCCTGAAAGAAGTACCAGAGCAGCCTTTTTCACTAGCCGGGGACGGTGAAGACGTGGGAAAGCTCCAGCGAGTTCCAAGCCACGGACCCAGCAGGTTAGCGTGGGTGACGCTTGAGGAGTATACAGTGGGTTAGCAGGGGAAGAGCTCAGAGGATCCAGTGACGACTGGGATTAGTGATGAGCCGAACACCCCCGGGTTCGGTTCGCACCAGAACCCGCGAACGGACCGAAAGTTTGCACGAACATTAGAACCCTATTAAATACAATGGATGCGAACGTTCGGATTCTAAAGTGCTAATTATAACGACTATTATCCATGTTATTGTCCTAAACAGAGTTTGGGAACCCGGGTTCTGCACCAGGGGACATGAATAGCACACTGACACTTTCCCTCACTGTCCTTCTCTGTCCCTACAAACAAGATTTAGCACAGAATAGCACGCTGATAGTTTCCACGAGTGTCCTTCTCTGTCCCTAAACTCAAGGATTTCAAATATGGTTCAGCAAGATTGGTTTAGAACAGAATAGCACACTGACAGTTTCCCCGAGTGTCCTTCTCTGTCCCTAAACTCAAGGATTTCAAATATGGTTCAGCAAGATTGGTTTAGGACAGAATAGCACACTGACACTTTCCCTCACTGTCCTTCTCTGTCCCTACAAACAAGATTTAGCACAGAATAGCACACTGACAGTTTCCCCGAGTGTCCTTCTCTGTCCCTACAAACAAGGATTAGCACAGAATAGCACACTGACACTTTCCCTCACTGTCCTTCTCTGTCCCTACAAACAAGGTTTAGCACAGAATAACACACTGACAGTTTCCCCGAGTGTCCTTCTCTGTCCCTACAAACAAGGATTAGCACAGAATAGCACACTGACACTTTCCCTCACTGTCCTTCTCTGTCCCTACAAACAAGGTTTAGCACAGAATAACACACTGACACTCTCCCTACCTATCCTTATTTGTCCCTAAACACAAGGAATCCAGGATTAGTAAAGGAAAAAAATGACACTGTCCCTGCCTATGCTTCTCTTTCCCTGCTCCGGAACACACTACACAAGGCCGCCGCGCTGGCGGCCTTTTATAGTGTGGGGCGTGTACTAAACCCCCTCAGCAATAATTGGCCACAGGCATCCTGTCTGTGGCCAATCATTGCTCTCCTCGCTGCCGGCGCTGTGATTGGCCAAGCATGCGGGGTCACAGTGCATGCTTGGCCAATCACACTGCCTGGATGACACTGCGATGGCGTAGTGCATTGTGGGCCGTTCGCGTCACTCGAATTTGGCGCGAACGGCCCAAATCGTTCGATCTTCGTCGAACGATCGAACAGCCGATGTTCGAGTCGAACGTATGTTCGACTCGAACACGAAGCTCATCCCTAACTGGGATCTTGAAGCATAGTGAGAGACCGGGGGCTCAGTGTGAAGATCTACAGTGGGACACTGTGAGATGTAAGAGAAGAGCTATACCAAGTTACTGTGAGTTACGTGTAATGCCCCATACACACGATCGTTTTTCATGCCGTTAAAAATGCAATTTTTAAAAATGGGCATTAAAACCGATCGTGTGTGGGCTCCAGAGCATTTTTAACGACGTGAAAAACGGCCATTAAAAATTTCGAACATGCTCTATTTTTTCACGTCGTTTTTCATGTCGTTTTTTTTAACGACGTGAAAAACGATGGTGTGCATGCTTTGACGAGGTGAAAAAAAACGCGCATGCTCAGAATCAAGTATGAGACGGGAGCGCACGTTCTGGTAAAACTAGCATTTGTAATGGAGATAGCACATTCGTCACGCTGTAACGGACTGAAAAGCACGAGGCTGAAAAGCGCGAATCGTCGCTCAACAAACTTTACTAACATGAAGGGTGGCGCCATCCGAATGGAACTTCCCCTTTATAGTGCCGTCGTACGTGTTGTACGTCACTGCGCTTTACTTGAACGTTATTTAAAATGATCGTGTGTACGCAAGACAGGCTTGAGAGGAAACATGAAAAAAAACGACGAGAAAAACGTCGGTTTAAAAAATGGCATGAAAAACGATCGTGTGTACGCCACATAAGGATCTCTATTGACTGTTGCAAGTTCAGTTGCCATAGGAGACAGCAGTTCTACAAATACAGTGACCGTATCCGCCTGAAAGGCCCTCTACCTGTATAGCTATCTGCCTATTAATTTGTCTCGGAGTCTGACAATTACCATTGCATCTGCCTAAGGGTGTCCTGGCTCTAACCCTCTCTCTCCAGTTCTTGTTAAGAGACAATAAATCTCTTCTGTTCGCATCCAAAAAGTGACTGGCGCCCAATTATTCCATTTTGCATTACACCCACTATGCCTAGTAACCCACTTTGCAAGGAAGAATGTCAGCTCTCCCTGATTCTGGAGGTCACCATTAGGTTTCTAGGGGTCAGCGCTACACTATCATATCTCCTCTCAAGCGTCCCTTCTCCAGGCAGAACAAATTTAGCGCTTGTAGTGTACAAACTAACGACATTATTATTTATTCTTTTGACATCTTCCGTACATCATTATAATAACATAATTACCTAGTTGACCTATTCCTCCATCAGAATAGTGGTTATAATTCAGAGTTTACTTTATGGTTACATCATTTTATTCAGATTTACAATGAATTCCTTATTTATTTCTCCCGGTGTCCATTTCCCTTTGGTCATGCATCTGTAAGCTCGGTCTAATCCAGTATTCTTAGTACTGTGTCTGTCTCTGTTCCTCCCCCTCGGTTGCCCCTACCGTCAAACACATGACGAAACAAGGCAGCAAAGTACATACATACATAGCCCAATATCAGCAAACAAACAAACAAACAAGAAACAAAAACCAAATAACAAAAAAACAACAAAAAAAAAAAAATAGGGACCATTTACAGGGAATCAGGAAATCCCCCCTCTCTTCCCACTCCATTGCGTCCCCTCCCTTTCCTCCCCGGACCCCCTGGCAGTAAGCATCCTCCCTTCCTTTGAATTAATAAAGAGATTCCATGCGGACCATGTTTTCCGATAGGTCTCTCTTTTCTGTCATGCTGTTCATATCACTTCTTCCATTTGATTAATTGTTGGTGGGGGTTGTCTTTGATTCCAAGTGCCAGGTATACAAGCCTTGGCCGCATTTAGGAGAAGACATACTATTGTTTCCTTATATCTCGTTACTGGCATTTTTGTTTCATGTAATAGAAAAAAGGGCCGGGTCGTCAGGTATCTCTTCTTCCCAGAACTGCTGACTAATTCTCCGGACCACCCCCCAGAAGTCCTTGATTCTAGGGCATGACCAGAGAATATGTAATAACGTTCCAGGTTCTTCACAGCATCTCCAGCAGGTATCCGTAACTAGACATGTGCAATTCGTTTAGTTTCTAATTTGTTTTTCACAAATTTTGAGAAATTCGTTAATTCCGAAATTTCCGAATTTCCAAATTTTTCAATTTTCGAATTTCCGAAATCTCGAATTTCCGAATTTTTCAATTTCCGCATTTTCGGATTTGCAAATTTTTCAATTTCCAAATTTCGGAAATTCGGATTTTCGAAATTCCGCATTTCGGATTTTCGAATTTTCGAATTTCCGAATTTCTGAAATTCGGAATTTCCGAAATTCTGAAATTCGGATATTCGGATTTTCGGATTTTCGAATTTCCAAAATTCGGAATTTCCGAATTTCGGAAATTCAGAAATTCGAGATTGCAAAATTCGAAAATCTAAAATTCGAAAATCTAAAATTTGAAAATGGGAAATTTGGAAATTTGAATTTCCGAATTCCGAATTTTTAAAATTTCCGAAAATCGGTAATTCGTTTCTTTAGGTTTTTTTGCTTTTTTCGGAAATTGGAAAAATTCGTTTTTTTTTCGTTTTAGTTTTATTCGTTTTTTTTTAAATTCGGGATTCCGAATTTCCCGAATTTCCGAAAAAAGCAAAAAAACAAAAACAAAAGCAATTATTCGAATTTCCTGAATTTCCGAAAAAAGCAAAAAAACAAAAACTAATAAAAACGAATTTTTCGAATTTCCGAAAAAAGTAAAAAAAAAAACGAATTTTTCGGCAGTGCACATGTCTATCCATAACCTCTGGAAAAAGTCTGTGGAGGAGAACTGGGGTTCGATACCATTGGGAGACAATTTTTATAATTTGTTTCTTGTGTCCTCGTACACATTGAGGATTCAAATATGTTGTATATTATACTGGTACGTTGTTTCTCTGAAAAGGTTCTGCCTAATTCCAATTCCCATTTACCTAAAAATGGCAATTGGAAATCTTCTGATGGTCTAGTCTGTCATACATCTTCGAAAGAACATGGGAAAGTAATCCTTTCTCATTTCAATATTCTTAGAATATCGTTAACTTCCGCTTGAAGTTATCGGGTGGAGGTAAAGTCTGCAGGAAATGCCTCAATTGTGCCGCACGCCAGAAGTCTAATTGATATTGATTGGAACTAGATGTCAGTGTTTGCCAGTTGGGCCATGATCCTGTTTCTAGGAAGTTGGAGGCCTGGTATATCCCTATTTCTAGTAATACCTCAAAGGATTCTTTCCTCAGTCCTAGTGCAAATTGTGGATTCCCCAAGATGGGAAATAATGGGGACTCTAGTGTTGACAGCTTCCCTTTAGAAATAAGTCCATGGGACATTTTTAGCGTCGGGCCTATTAGTGGATGTGTCTTAACCGTAGATGGGAGTTCTTTATAGCACCAAGGTGCTCTATATAATAAAGCCCTACTCTGTGCTTGTTCCAAGTTCGGCCACGTCTTTAAGTCTCTGTGTCGGCACCAGTCAATTATTCGACTTAATATGGCTGCTTGGTAGTATTTATATACGTCGGGTATAGCTAATCCCCCATATTGCTTGAAAAGAGTTAACAAGTATCTTCTGATCCTTGGATGTTTCTGTGCCCAAATAAATCCAGAAAAAAAGTGTATTGATCTGTTTCAAATATTGCCTAGGGATGGCAATGGGTAGTGCCTGAAATAGATATAGGAACTTTGGTAAAATGTTCATTTTGAGTATATTTCCTCTTCCAATCCAAGACAGGAATCCCATATGCCACCTATCCAAGAGATTATGAACCCTTTGTAGAGGAGGTGGGATATTCAGATCGAAGAGAGAGATCTAACGACATTAGACTGACAAGCCTATAGTTCCCTGGAATGGATCTCTGTCCTTTTTTGAATATTGGTACCACGTGGATGTTTCACCAATCAGCTGGTTCCAATCCTGTCAGTATTCTGTCCATGAAGATTAGGAATAGCGGTCTCTAATCCTTTCTGGACTCCGGCCTCTGTTAGCCACACGGGTAGATCCTGTGGCGTGTTGCTAACAATACTGTTATGGTCGGTATACCCCTCTTTTTCCTGTGTGAAGACTGAGGAGAAGAAAGCATTTCGTACCGCTGCCTTCTCCTTGTCATCTGTAACCACCTTCCCTTCCTCGTCCTTTATGGGTCCTATGTGTTCCGTCCTCGCCTTTTTACTGTTAATATATTTAAAAAACTTCTTGCGATTATTTTTACTCTCCTATGCTATGTGTCTCTAATAGTCTTTTTTAGCCGCCCTGATTGCGTTCTTACACCTCGCATTGCATAGCTTGTAGTGTTGGAATGCTGACAATGACCCTGTCAGGGTCACCTGTGGCCAGGTGACAGATGCACACCGTAGGGGGACAGGAGTGCACCGCGGGGTAGTGAACCCTATGGCTGGCTTCTGCGGATAGGAAACTGGGTGGTTGTGGAAAGCGGGACCAGAGGAGCACAACCGGGATCCTAACGGAAGCGAGAGCCAAGATTCCCCAGGGCGCGGAGTCTAAGACCCAGCTGGTCTTCTCCAGGGCCTCTAGTGGTGAGGATGTTACGCTGCAGGCTGGGACCAGGTCGCGGCCCCTGGAGTTTCCTAGCTCACGCCCCGTAGGATAAGGGGAAAAGAGGGGAAGCAGCAGCACACGATGGAGAGAACCGAATAACAAGCTGAAGGTCAGGGGCCACAAGCAGACAAGGATAACGAAGAACGAGCCGAAGGTCAAGGGTCACGAGCAGACAGGGATAGTCGGGGACAAGCCAATAACGTAACAGAGAGACAGACGTAGCACACGGCAGGCAGGAACCCAAACACACAATGCCTAACAAACACGTTGATCAGCAAAGCAGGCTTGCAGTGCACAGGTTAATATAGCGTTCAGTGATAGGGCCTGGGGTGGAGTCAGGCTGGGAGGAGATTATAAAGGAAGCCAGGTGAAGCAGGTCTGGTCTCTAGATGAACACATGAGGAGGAAGGTAAGATGGCAGACAGACATTAATGCATATCCATGACAGTACCCTCCCTCTTACGAGGCCTCCCCCTTCCCCGCCTGGGCCCAAGTTTAGAGGGAAACTTCAGATGAAACTCCTTTAACAGACGAGGTGCAAAGACCTCAGATGCAGTGATCCAAGACCTCTCCTCAGGACCAAACCCTTTCCAATGAACGAGGTACTGAAGAACGCCTTTACAGAGTCGGAAGTCCAGAATTTGACTGATCTCGTACTCCTGATTATCCTCAGAGACAGGCGCCACGGTAGGGAGAGGACGAGAGAATTTATTGAGGACTAAAGGCTTTAGAAGAGCAACATGAAAGGAGTTAGTGATTTTAAGGCTCTTAGGAATCTGGAGTTTGAAACAAACCGGATTCAGTTTAGCAGTTACCGTGTATGGACCGATGAATCGTGGAGCAAACTTCAGAGAAGGAACTCGGAGCTTGATGTTCCTGGTAGAGAGCCAGACTTTGTCCCCTGGCTGAAGAGAAGACGGTTTACGCCTGCGGCGGTCGGCAAAGCCTTTGAATTTTTCAGCAGCTGCCCGGAGGGAATCATGAACGTGACCCCAAACGGAATTGAGAGACTCCTGAACCGAAGCCAAAGCTGGAATGTCTGGAGAACAGATCATGGGAAGAGGAAGTTGAGGGTGTTTTCCATAAACTGTGAAAAAGGGTGTCTTCTGCGAACTGGCATTCACATGATTGTTATGGGAGAATTCTGCCCACGGGAGTAGAGCAGACCAATCGTCATGGTGAGAAGACACAAAGGCGCGAAGAAAGACCTCTAACTCCTGATTAACCCTCTCAGTCTGTCCATTGGATTGGGGATGGTAAGAGGAAGAAAAATCCAAGACAATATTGAGGGATTTGCAAAAGGCTCTCCAAAAACGAGACGTGAATTGGACTCCCCTGTCGGAAACAATATGAGAAGGGACCCCATGTAGGCGGAGAATTTCCCAAATGAAAATGGGAACCAAGGCAGGGGCAGAAGGAAGACCAGGAAGAGGAACAAAATGAGCCATCTTGGAGAATCGATCGATTACCACCCAAATGACTGTATTATTCTCAGACAGTGGGAGATCGGTGATAAAATCCATGGCAATATGGGCCCAGGGTTCCTTAGGAATGGGCAAGGGCATGAGGAGACCAGCAGGAGCTTGTGTGGAGGATTTGGACTGAGCACAGACATGACAAGCTTTGACGTAGTCTTTGACGTCTGAGCGGAGATTAGGCCACCAGTAGTGACGACTGATGAGTAGGAAGGATCGGAGGAATCCAGAATGCCCTGCCACCTTGGAATCATGTCCCCAACGAAGGATCTTAGCTCTTAGCTCAGTGGGGACAAAGGTCTTACCAGGCGGAATTTTAGACTTCAGGGTGGTAGAGTGGGCAACAATGCATGAGGTGGGAATGATCGGCTCAGGTTCAGGGGCGGACTCCTCGTCCAAAGTGTCAAATGACCTAGAGAGCGCATCAGCCCGACCGTTGCAGGAACCAGGTTTGTAGGTAATCGTGAAATTAAAACGGGCAAAGAAGAGACTCCACCTGGCCTGTCTAGGATTCAGACGTTTAGCATTCTGTAGATACTGTAAATTCTTGTGATCAGTAAAGATCGTTATGGAGTGAGGGGAACCCTCCAAGAGATGACGCCACTCCTCTAACACCAATTTAATTGCGAGAAGTTCCCGATCACCGATGGCATAATTCCTCTCTGCCTGAGAATTTTTTTTGGAGAAGAACGCACATGGTTGGCGTCTTTTCTCAAAGATTTGAAGAAGCACAGCTCCCACCCCCATTGAGGAAGCGTTCACTTCAATAAAAAATGCATTCCCAGGATTTGGTCTCCTCAAGAGGGGGCCAGAAACAAAGGCCTGTTTCAGGTTGTGAAATGCAGAGACAGCTTCGGGAGGCCAGTCTCTGGCATTCACACCCTTCTTGGTCAAAGCGATAATAGGCGCGGCAATGGAAGAGTAATTCCTTATGAACTGCCTATAATGATTAGTGAAGCCAAGAAAGCGCTGTGTGGCCTTGAGGCTAGCAGGAAGAGGCCAGTTGGTGATAGCCAAGACCTTCCCAGGGTCCATACGAAGCCCCGAACATGAGACGAAGCACCCCAAAAACAGGACCTCAGAACATTCAAAGGAACATTTCTCCAGCTTGGCATAGAGATTGTTCTCTCTAAGACGTTGAAGTACAGTGCGGACATGGTTTCTGTGGACGAGCAGATTTTCAGAAAAGATCAGAATGTCATCCAGATAGATGACAACAAACTGGTACAGCAGATCTCTGAAGATTTCATTGACAAAGTTTTGAAACACGGCTGGAGCATTACACAGACCAAAAGGCATCACCAGATATTCGTAATGCCCGTCTCTAGTGTTGAATGCAGTCTTCCATTCGTCACTCTCCCGTATTCGAATGAGATTGTACGCGCCTCTGAGATCCAACTTGGTGAAAATGGAGGCACCCTTCAACCTATCGAATAGCTCAGATATTAAGGGTAAGGGGTATCGATTTTTAATAGTAACCGCATTTAAACCCCGATAATCGATGCAGGGTCTTAAGGTACCATCCTTTTTGGCAACAAAAAAGAACCCTGCCCCTGCAGGCGATGAGGATTTCCGGATGAAACCTCTTTCCAGATTCTCTGCGACATACTCCGACATGGCCTGGGTCTCTGGGATGGACAGAGGGTAGGTACGACCCCTGGGTAGAGTTGCTCCGGGGACAAGATCAATAGCACAGTCAAAAGACCTGTGGGGAGGAAGCACCTCAGCTGATTTTTTACAGAACACATCCCGGTAATCGCTGTATGCAGCAGGAAGATCAGAAGAAACAGAAATGGCAGCAACCGGAAGACTCTCCTTGGGGGTCACCTTGAGAAGACACGACGAGAAACATGAGGAACCCCAGGCCAGGATCTGCCCAGAGACCCAGTCCACATGTGGAGAGTGGAGCTGTAGCCAAGGGAGGCCCAATACAACTGGGGTAGAGGCCTTGGGTAGAATAAGAAAGGATATCCACTCCTGGTGGAGAATCCCTACCGACATCCTAATGGGTAGCGTCTGGAAGCGAATAGGGCCCCCTGGGAGAACAGTGCCATCAATTGCCGAGACTACCAATGGGGTAGTGAGAGGTGAAAGGGTAAGCTTTATAGAAGAAGCAGTTCTCCAATCCATAAAATTGCCGGCAGCCCCGGAATCCAGGTATGACTGAGGAGAAGTGCCTACATGAAGGAACACCGGCAAGAGCAGGCGAGAAGGTGATGTTTCTGGGTCCAATACTCTACCTTCCAAATGTATTACGCCCGAACGTTCTCTGGACAGAAGCGAGCAAAAGTCACGAAAATGACCCTTGCCCCCACAATAGAGGCACAAGCCCAGAGTTCTGCGCCTAGCACGTTCTTCGGGGGTTAGTCTGGTCCGGCCCAGCTGCATAGGTTCTTCAGCAGGTAGAGGATGCTCCACGGAATGAAGGGAGGGGAGCTCAGACTGGCTAGGACCCAGAGAGTGCTGGCGTCTTTTTTCTAAGGACCTCTCTTGAAAACGAATGTCGATCTGGTTGCATAATGAAATTACATCGTCCAGACCGACGGGAATGGCTCTTCCCGCTAATTCGTCCTTCACTCGGTCAGAGAGGCCATGTAAAAAGGTAGCGACCAGGGCCTCATTATTCCAGCTCAATTCAGCTGTGTGGATACGGAACTGAAGAGCATATTGCCCCACTAAACTAGATTCTTGGCGAAGACGTAAGACAGCACTAGCCGCTGAAGTAGCCCGAGCCGGCTCTTCGAAGATATTACGAAAGAGCTTCAAGAAATCGGACAGACTGGAAACCACCGGATCGTTCCTCTCCCACAGGGGGGCAGCCCAGGCCAAAGCTTCACCGGAGAGGAGGGAAATGATATAGGCTACCTTAGCCCGGTCAGACAGGAAGCTTTGAGGCTGAAGCTCAAAATGAATTGTGCATTGGCTGAGAAAGCCCCTGCAGGCCTTGGAGTCCCCAGAGAAACGGAACGGAGCTGGCAATCTTAGTGAGTGTGAGGCTGCGACTGGTGCGATAGGTACAGCCGCTGGTTGTACCTGGGGTTGCGGATTCGGGGTTCCCAAGGAGACCTGAAGCTGCTCGAATCGAGAAGCCAGATCCTGGAGGAATCGCATCACCTGGGTCTGATTTGATTCCTGGGACTCAAGTCTGCGAACTATGCCCTGCAATGGATCATCCGCGGGAAGCGGGATGTCAGCCGGGTTCATGGCTGATCAAACTGTCAGGGTCACCTGTGGCCAGGTGACAGATGCACACCGTAGGGGGACAGGAGTGCACCGCGGGGTAGTGAACCCTATGGCTGGCTTCTGCGGATAGGAAACTGGGTGGTTGTGGAAAGCGGGACCAGAGGAGCACAACCGGGATCCTAACGGAAGCGAGAGCCAAGATTCCCCAGGGCGCGGAGTCTAAGACCCAGCTGGTCTTCTCCAGGGCCTCTAGTGGTGAGGATGTTACGCTGCAGGCTGGGACCAGGTCGCGGCCCCTGGAGTTTCCTAGCTCACGCCCCGTAGGATAAGGGGAAAAGAGGGGAAGCAGCAGCACACGATGGAGAGAACCGAATAACAAGCTGAAGGTCAGGGGCCACAAGCAGACAAGGATAACGAAGAACGAGCCGAAGGTCAAGGGTCACGAGCAGACAGGGATAGTCGGGGACAAGCCAATAACGTAACAGAGAGACAGACGTAGCACACGGCAGGCAGGAACCCAAACACACAATGCCTAACAAACACGTTGATCAGCAAAGCAGGCTTGCAGTGCACAGGTTAATATAGTGTTCAGTGATAGGGCCTGGGGTGGAGTCAGGCTGGGAGGAGATTATAAAGGAAGCCAGGTGAAGGAGGTCTGGTCTCTAGATGAACACATGAGGAGGAAGGTAAGATGGCAGACAGACATTAATGCATATCCATGACAGACCCCTTCACTTTGTACGTTTTAAAGGCCATTTTTTGTCCTTCATATGACATTTTACGTTTTGATTTAGCCACCCAGTTTTAACCTTTGTTTTTTCTATATTTATTACCCCTTGAAATGCACTTGGTGACACATTTATTTAATATATTCCTAAAGCATTCCCATTTTTGTTCAATGCTTCAAGGATTTGGTCCCACCTAATATCCTGCATCATTAAGTGCCGTTTAGAAAAGTTGACTCTAAGAAATTTAGTGTTCTTGTACTCCCCTTGTTCCTCCCTGTTCCTATGATTTATGAGGAATGTAATAATTCTGTGGTCGCTAGTTCCCACACCTGCAATCAGATCTGTATTATTTGTAATTAAAAGATCTAGCAATGGTCGGGGAATCCACCAATTGGGACATGAAGTTGTCCTGTAGAACATTTAAGGACATTTAAGAAATGGCGGGCCTTTAATGAGTGGGCTGTCCCTTTCGCCCAGTCGATGTCGGGATAATTGAAGTCCCCCATTATGATGACATAACCCTGTGTTGCTGCCATTTTTACCTGTGAAGGGAGATCCAACTCCACCTCTTCCCTCAGGTTAGGGGGCCTGTAACATACCCCCACTAGTAATTTCCAGCTTACTTCCACCCTTTGGAGTTCCACCCATACAGACTCCGCCTCCCCCACTGCCCCATCACTGATGTCATTCCGCTCTTCTACCCGTAAATCATTCCTGATATATAGACACACCCCTCCCCCTCTCCTACCTTCCCTGTCCCTCCGATACAAGGAGGACCCTTGGATGTGTGCCCAGCCAGTCATGTGAGCTGTCAAACCAAGTTTCTGTTATCCCCATACAGTCCACATCCTCCTCGTGTACTAGCAGCTCCAGTTCCTCCATTTTATTGACTAGGCTCCTGGCATTTGTGAACAATCCCCTGAGTTTTGTATTGGTGCATATATTTTTTTTCCATATGCTTTCTCAGGCTTCGCTTTTGATTTTGTAACTCTTTAACCCTGGGATTAGATGTTATGGATATAATATCAGTAGTTTCTCCACTATTCCCCTCTGTCCTATGCTCACTGCCAGTTTATCGCTACCTCTATACCCTCCCCCGCAACACCTAGTTTAAAAGCCCTTCCAACTTTGCCTCACCTCACAGCACCCTGCAAGGCTGTTTGATTCTGTCTTCTCTGATCCTCCCCTTCTTCCACGGTCCCCAATCCATCTGCTGATAGTAAAGAGCCTTTGAGGGCACTCTGCACATGCTCAGTTTGGTGTGTATTGCTAGAGAGTTTTTTTTCTTGGGAGGGTGCATGTGATCAGCACAGGGCCAATCAGTACTGTCCAGACAGAGGGTCAGGGATCCTGTAGCCTTATAGGACAGATAGAGGAGAATGAAAAGGTATTTAGCAGTTTAAATTTACTAAATAATTGCATCTCCAGGTTCTGTGTACTGTGGGAGACCAGATAGAGTGACTTCAGGCTCCTGGGTTTAGTAGCACTTAAGGGTGACAATGCTCAGAAATTCCAGGTATTTATTACTTCTAAGAGAGATCGCAGTACTCCCCCTGACAAAGCCTTCATCTGCTTTCTAATCCAATGAATGAAAGGGGCGGGCCAGGGATAGTCAGGCTAAGGAGGAAAGAGCTAGATCAGGGGTAGGCAACCTGGGACCCTCCAGCTGTTGCAGAACTACAAGTCCCATCATGCCTCTGGGAGTAATTGTAACTGCCAGCCTTGCAATGCCACATGGGAAATGTAGTTCCACAACAGCTGGAGGGCTACTGGTTGCCAATCCCTGAGCTAGATGATGCTGGACATCCTCCAGCCAGGAAATGAGAGGAGGGCTCTATGTGACTTGCTGGAGCTTCTAATGCACATTGTGAGAAGCTTTTGGGGCCCTTACACAGCTTCAGGCATGGGCCCCCTGGAGCAGAGGAGAACTGGGGGGGTGCTGCCGCTGCAAATTAAGAAAAGCGGGGGGGCTGCCGCGAATTGAGGAAGCGGGGGGTGCCACGAATTGAAATTGAGAAGTGAGAAGCGGGGGGTGCTGTCGCCGCGAATTGTTGAGGTCGGGGAGGCTTTGGGTGCTGACGAAAAAAAACAGACGAACAAACAAAAAAAAGGGGGGGTTGCTGTCCGGGGGGCCCTGGGGACCTCCAGGCCTCTTACAAAAAAAAATTATAAAAAAAAAAGGGGGATTGCCATCCGGGCCCCTTACAGGTGTACTTCCTGTACCCCCTGATGGCGGTCCTGGGTACAACTGTGCAAGACTGGAGGTGAGGATGGAGTTCTGCTTTAAATGTAGAACAGGTCCTCTTTAAAGCGGTTGTATACCCTCGGAAATGTTTTTTTTTTTTTTTTACCCTTGTAAGGCAAAAGGCATAATGAGCTAGTATGCACCGCAGCGGCTCATTGCGTGGGGAATATCTCCTAAACCGTACAGGTTTAGGAGATATATTTTTTTTACCTACAGGTATACCTTATTATAGGCTTACCTGTTGGTAAAAGTGTAAAAACTGACTATACAACCACTTTAATAGAAGGAGAATTATAAGTGATGCAGCGACGCTCAGTGTAAAAATAACGATGAGCAGCTATTGCCGGAATCCGTTCATGAACAGAGCAGTCTCACTCTCCTCGCAGCAGCCGTGCCGTCATGCCCCATACACAGAGAGCAGAATGAGATCAGCTAACGCTGCAATGAAAGCCATGCACTGGAGCTGCGACCTCTGACCTGCCTGGATTCCGGAGATAGAAAAATAAATCAAAATGCCTCCAGTAATGGTAAATGGGAGGGCCGGGGGGGGGGGCGGAATAATTTGATCTTCTGTGTCCCAGAGGGACCTTGAAATATAAATTGGTCACGGCGGCGTGCCTGCTGTTGTGTCATTGGAATACGGTCCATCCTATGGATGTTTATGGGACGGATTTTATATCATTTTCTATAAAATATCTCTGCATTAGCAACAGAATAGATACAAAGATATAAACACTAACAAACAACTACAATACAATAATAAAATGTATCAATGCCCAAAAATGATCTCCTACACTGAGCAATGGAGTTCTATTGGTCATTATATCAATTTAAATAACAGAGAAGAAATTCTGTACAATGTATCATCCAAATACAGATCTGATGTACAATCAATACACTGATGGCTGCTTCACAGCACATGCAATCCAGGAGTGTTTTTATTCTGCATTAGACATGTGCACTGCCAAAATGTTATTTTTTTTTTTTTCATTTTCGTTTCATTCTTATTTTTATTTTTATTTTATTTTTTTCAGATCATTCTTTATGATCGATATTCGTAATTTCTAATAAATTTGGAAATTCTGAAAAATTCGAATTCATTACATTCCATTCGTATAGATGCTGTATTCGTTATTTTGAATAAATTCAACAAAAAAAAAAAAAATAAATTTGTTACGTTCCATTCATATAGAGGCAGTATTCGTTATTTCGATAACTAGTAAATTCGGATAAATTCATATACGTTCACTAACAGCCAAATTTGAAAGGAAATTCCAATACCTATAATTTGATAGTTTATAACTATTATTATAGTTTTTATTATTATTATTATTATTATTATTATTATTAATAATAAATAATATTAATAATAAAAAACTATAATAACGGTTAATAAACTTAATAATTTAATTATAATAGAATGTTTTTTTGTTCGTTCGCAATTTTTTAATTTTCTTTATTTTTGGATTCTAGTTCTTTCAAATTTTCGCTATTATTTTGGGATTTTCAATCTTTCAAATTTTCGGATTTTCATTCTTATTTTCGGATTTTTTAATATTGTGATTTTCGTTCTTTAAAATTGTCATTCTTTTAGAAAATGAGTTTTCAGAAAAAAATCGTTAAAGCGGAGCTCCGCCGTAAAAAAATATATATATTGTGAGGGGGTTAACTCGGTAGCGGGTGTGTGTGACCCCCTGGTTGGGCTCCCCACACAAAAACAGGGCCAGCAGACGGAGGTTGTGGTTTTCAAAATCAAAAGGTGCGGTTTATTTCTCTATGTACAGTGACAAAACACAGCAAAGCCAAAAAGAAACAAACAAAATAAATCCTGGTCAGTTTGACCTCTGACTAAACATGCAGGTTTCCTAAACTAACAACTGGGATCAGCCTGGTGCTGTCCTAGTCCCTAAGTCCCTGGTTTAGTAAAAGTCCAAACAAATAGCCACACAGGCTTTGCCTCACCGCACAGGGGTTCACTCTCCCTAGACAGTCCACACAGGTCTGGTTCCAGGCATGAGCAAACACCTAATGAATCTGGGAGTTTTTATAGAGGCCTTAAACGAACTGACAGGCTTCAGCTGGTCTCATCAACTCCCTGCCTCACGACGCCCAGCACTCTCCCTAGAGGTATGAGTCATTCATGAGCCCACTAGCCTCAGCTGGGCTTCATCAACTCCCTAGTTGTATAAGTCGGCATAAAGCCTGAATCTGGGAGAAATATATCTACCCCCCTGGATGCAACCAGGTGACTTTACCTTCCTGCTGTCACATACCCCCCCCTCTTGTTTTAACCTTGGGGTTGGAACACCAGCAATCAGGCATTCATGTACTCGAGACAAAGCATCCACATTCCCCATTTGAACGCCAGGGCGATGCTTTACTGTGAAGTTGAATTCCTGGAGGGCCAGGAACCACCTATTCACTCTTCTATTTGTCTCCTTGTTTTGAGCCATCCACTTTAACGGAGCGTGATCCGTAACCATGTCAAAGTGCCTACCTAGCAGATAGTACCGAAGGGAATCTAGAGCCCACTTCACCGCTAAACACTCCTTTTCAACCGTGGCGTAATTTACCTCATGGGACTTCAACTTCCTGCTGAGGTAAATGACTGGGTGCTCTTCCCCGTTCCAGACCTGGGACAATACTGCTCCTAACCCCACATCTGACGCATCACTTTGTACGACAAAGTCTTTAGAGAAGTCGGGTGAGTACAACACTGGCTGGCTACATAAGGCTTGTTTCAAGAATTGGAATGCTGCCTCAGCCTCGGGGGTCCATTTAATCATGACCGACCCTTTCCCTTTCGTCAGGTTGGTTAGGGGCACAGCCTTAGAAGCAAAGTGGGGAATGAATCGCCGATAATACCCAGCGATTCCCAGAAAGGCTCGTACCTGCTTCTTGCTGTTGGGACGTGGCCAACTCTGGATGGCCTCGACTTTGTTGAGTTGGGGTTTTATTACTCCCCTGCCAATGGTGTACCCAAGATATTTGGCCTCCTCCTGCCCAATGGTACACTTCTTGGGGTTAGCCGTAAACCCCGCTTCCCGAACAGAGTCCAGGACTGCTTGCACTTTTGGCAGATGTGAGGCCCAATCTGTGCTATGGACAATTACGTCATCCAGGTAAGCCGCAGCATACTTCCGATGGGGCCTCAGCATCTGGTCCATTTTCCGCTGGAATGTGGCCGGCGCATTCTGTAACCCGAACGGCATTCTCTTATATTGGAACGCCCCGTCTGGGGTTACAAATGCGGTTTTCTCTTTGGCCGACTTGGCCAGGGGAATTTGCCAATACCCTTTTGTGAGGTCAAGAGTCGTCATGTATCGGGCTGTTCCCAGCCGGTCGATCAACTCATCTATACGTGGCATGGGGTAGGTGTCAAATTTTGTAACTTTGTTCAACTGACGAAAATCGTTACAAAATCGCCAGCTCCCATCCGGTTTAGGCACCAACACAATGGGACTAGACCAATCACTTTGGGACTCCTCTATCACCCCTAAGTTCAGCATTTTCTGTACTTCCTCCCGTATTGCCTCCCGTCGGGCCTCTGGGATCCGATAGGGTTTTAACTTCACCCTTTCACCGGGCGGGGTAATAATATCATGCTCTACCCCAGATGTTTGTCCCGGCAGCTCAGAGAACACCTCCTTGTTGCGAAGCACAAACTCCTTAACCTCCTGTTGTTGGGGTTGTGACAAGGTGGCTGCTATTCCAACCTCCGGAATCACGCAACCAGTTTGAGCTGGTGACCAAGTTTCTGCGACTAGGGACTCTATCCCTCCAGGCTTTCAACAGATTAACGTGATATATCTGTTCGGGCTTTCGCCTTCCTGGTTGTCTGACCTTGTAATTCACTTCGCTCACTTTTTCCATTATCTCGTAGGGGCCTTGCCATTTGGCAAGGAATTTACTTTCAACCGTAGGGACAAGTACCAATATCCTATCCCCCGGGGAAAAGGTACGGGTCTTTGCTCCACGGTTGTACACTCTCTGCTGTGCCAACTGCGCTTGGGCCAAATGTTCCTTCACGATGGGCATTACCTGTGCAATTCGATCTTGCATCAGGGCGACATGCTCAATCACACTCCTGTGGGGAGAACTCTCACTTTCCCAAGTTTCCTTGGCAATATCCAACAGCCCTCTTGGGTGTCTCCCATACAGTAACTCAAAGGGGGAGAATCCCGTAGAGGATTAGGGCACCTCCCTAATAGCAAACATCAAATAAGGAAGTAGACAGTCCCAATCCTTTCCATCTCTATCCACCACTTTCTTCAACATTTGTTTTAGGGTTTTGTTGAATCTTTCAACCAGCCCATCGGTTTGGGGGTGATACACAGATGTACGCAATTGCGTCACTTTGAACAATTTACACAGCTCTTTCATAACCCGGGACATAAAGGGTGTACCTTGGTCCGTAAGCAGTTCTTTACAAATACCCACCCGGCTAAAAACAAGAGATAGCTCTTTGGCTATGGTTTTGGCCGAGGTATTTCTGAGAGGGATCGCTTCTGGATAACGGGTGGCATAGTCCATTATAACCAATATGTACTGGTGCCCCCTAGCGGACTTGATTATAGGACCTACCAAATCCATTGCGATTCTCTCAAACGGGACCTCAATGATGGGTAGAGGGACCAGCGGGCTACGGAAATGTGGCAACGGGGCCGACCTCTGACATACAGGGCAGGAGGAACAATAATTTTCTATGTCCTTCATCACCCCAGGCCAATAGAATCTCTGTAATACCCTCTCTCGGGTTTTCTCTGTCCCCAGATGACCTCCAAGAATGTGCCCATGGGCCAACTCCAACACCAACTTCCTGTAAGGTTTGGGCACCACCAGCTGCTCAACGGTTTCTTCTGCCCTTTTTGCCACCCGATACAGTAGGTCCTTCTCTACGCTGAAGTATGGGTAAGTGCAGGTATTATCTGGGTTCACTAACTCGCCATCTATTTCCACTACGTTTTCCCGTGCCTTTATTAGGGCGGGGTCTTTTAACTGTTCTGTGGCAAAATTTTCCCTGTGAACCTCCAGATCAGAAAACTCCACAGACGGTAGGTTTTCGTCTGAGGAGGTGGGCTCCTCTCCAGTTTCTTGAGTCTCCCCTGCCAATACTGACAAGGGAAATTCTGGAGAGTCCTCACCACTCTCAGAGGAGTTCTGGCTATCACATTCCTGGTACATAGGGGCACCAGTGGGGGGCTCAGGATCATCCCACAGTTCCCAGAACTTCGGAAAATCCCTTCCCACAATGGCATCATGCGGTAATTGAGATACTAACCCCACTGGATGAGAGAGGGTACCTTTGGGGGTCTCGAAACACACTGTAGTCACTGGATACTCTCGGGTGTCCCCATGCACACAAATAACAGCTACCTTGCTATTCCCAGAGACCTCTGTTTTAACTAATTCAGCCTTTATCAGGGTCACAAGGCTACCTGAATCCAGTAATACCACAACATTTCTACCATTAATACACATTTTGCATAAATGTTTCTCAGTTCCCCGAATGGCAGTGCATGCGACTGTCGCACACAGCGACTGACGTCTGTCCATCAGAAAGTCACATTGCATGGGTTCCTCCACAACCGGGCAATTTGCTGCAATATGTCCCGCTTGCCGGCAGCGGTAGCAAACGATCCTTCTTGCGGCCTCTTGAGCCGCTGATTTCCCAGGCTGTTCTCGCCAAACTTGGGGTAGAGCTCCCACCCTCTCACTCTCTCCACCCTCACCCCTTGGAATCCTCTTATCCGCCCCTGGGGATGGTCTGGTCTTAGGGTGGAAAGTCCGAGAGTCTCTGGAAGAGGCCGTCAGGTTCTCTGTAGCCAAGTATCTCTCTACACGATCCACAAGTTTACCGGCCGTTTCTGGGTCTCCATGGCTTACCCACTTTTGAATGGCGGTAGGAAGAGCTCTCAAGAAACGATCCATCACAACACGTTCCACAATCTCCGGTGCGGACAAAGTCTCTGGCTGTAGCCACTTCCTGCTCAGGTGAATGAGATCATACATTTGAGACCTGGGGGGTTTTCCAAGCTGGAAAGTCCAGTTATGCACACGCTGAGCCCGGACAGCCAGGGTGACACCCAGCCTTGCCAATATTTCAGCTTTTAGCATCACATAGTCTTTTGCTTGGTCAGGCTCTAGGTCATAGTAAGCCTTCTGCGATTCACCAGTTAACAGAGGAGCCACCAGTCCAGCCCACTGCTCCTCAGGCCACTTTTCTCTTTCAGCAGTCCTTTCAAATGTGGTCAAAAATACCTCTGGATCATCCTCTCCAGTCATTTTTGTCAATAAACGACTCACCCCAAAGGACGCGGTATTAGTGGGACGGCTTTCCTCACTGGTCTGCGGACGTTGCTGCATTACTGCTTCCATTTGTTGTAGTCTCTGCTCTTGCTTCTGTAACAGGTCTATGAAGCGGGCCTCAGATTGCTGCTGGGCTTGTTGATGAGCTTGCTGCTGGGCTGCAAGGCTCCTTTGCAAACCTGCATTTGTCTGCTGTTGATTGGCATTTGCTAGAGCCAGCTGTTTCAGTATCTCCTCCATGCTGGCTTAAAAAAAACTGCCACTGGTTCTCCACCAACTGTGAGGGGGTTAACTCGGTAGCGGGTGTGTGTGACCCCCTGGTTGGGCTCCCCACACAAAAACAGGGCCAGCAGACGGAGGTTGTGGTTTTCAAAATCAAAAGGTGCGGTTTATTTCTCTATGTACAGTGACAAAAACACAGCAAAGCCAAAAAGAAACAAACAAAATAAATCCTGGTCAGTTTGACCTCTGACTAAACATGCAGGTTTCCTAAACTAACAACTGGGATCAGCCTGGTGCTGTCCTAGTCCCTAAGTCCCTGGTTTAGTAAAAGTCCAAACAAATAGCCACACAGGCTTTGCCTCACCGCACAGGGGTTCACTCTCCCTAGACAGTCCACACAGGTCTGGGTCCAGGCATGAGCTAACATCTAATGAAGCTGGGAGTTTTTATAGAGGCCTTAAACGAACTGACAGGCTTCAGCTGGTCTCATCAACTCCCTGCCTCACGACGCCCAGCACTCTCCCTAGAGGTATGAGTCATTCATGAGCCCACTAGCCTCAGCTGGGCTTCATCAACTCCCTAGTTGTATAAGTCGGCATAAAGCCTGAATCTGGGAGAAATATATCTACCCCCCTGGATGCAACCAGGTGACTTTACCTTCCTGCTGTCACAATATATATTAAAAGCCAGCAGCTACAAATACTGCAGCTGCTGACTTTTAATAAATGGACACTTACCTGTCCTGGAGTCCAGGGACGTCGGCAGCAGAAGACGAGCAATCGCTCGTCTCTCGGTTGCCCCCACCACCATCATCGGTGAGGGAATAAGGAAGTGAAGCATTGCGGCTTCACTGCCCGGTTCCTTACTGCGCATGCGCGAGTCGCGCAGCGCTGTCCTCACAGGTCCGGGAGCCGTGTGTTTCCCAGAACACAACGGGGGGTGACAGGAAGTGACGTAATGCCTGCAGTTTCCCACTGAGTCTATGCCCGGAAGTGGGTGCAAATACCTGTCTTAGACTGGTATCTGCACCCCCCTCCCCCTGAAAGGTGCCAATTGTGGCACCGGAGGGGGGGAGGGGGAATCCGATGAGCGGAAGTTCCACTTTAGGGTGGAGCTCTGCTTTAAATGATCTTTCATTAATTCGGATGTTCTTGAATTAACGAATATGCCAAATTTTAATGAAAAACAAATTCGGAACAAAACGAATTGCACATGTCTTATCTGCATCAAAAAGGCATGGAGAGTGTAAAGTGGTATTAAAGTGATAAAGTGTTACTAAACCCACAACAGTAAAATCAGTCTGTATATGCAGTAAAGCATGCTTGTTATACTCACTGTGGAACCTAAGGGGTTAATCCACTGTATTGTGTAAAAAGTCTGTTTGATCCTGTCTTTTCTGATCCTCCCCTTCTCCTACTGTCCCCAATGCTGGGGGACCTTCAACACTGTCTTCCACATTTAATGGCATTTTAAGATCTCTACCGCGTTTTCACAATTGCCACCTTCCGCCATGGAAATCAAAGGATTAACATTTATGAAGCTTTTCTGCCACCAAGGATGAGATTATGTAACTAGAACAGGGCGGTTCAACAATTCTCACACCACCCATCCTATTCTTGGACAATAACATCTGCCCTTCCATGGTGATTAGAACAAGGTGTTGGTACAACCTGTTTGGATATAATAATAGTTTTCCAGAGACTCATTAGAACTAGTGATGAGCTTGGCTTTGTTCCAAACACAAGTTTATCTGAACCTGGAAGTAGGCTGACACTGCTGGGCCACTGAGCTGTGGGTGGCGGGACATACAAAGAGATTGGGATGCTCATGACATCATTGACCTTACATGGACACATGGCCATATTAGGTCCATGATGTCATAAGGATCCCTGCCCTTTTGTATATGTGCAGCTGCTGCGCTGGAATCTCTTACCTAAAGCTCATTGGCCCAGCAATGACAGCTAACTTCCAGGTCCGGACCCAACGTGAGCTCACAGAGGCGTAACTAGAATCTTCAGGGCCCCGGTGCAAGAAACCATGAAGGGCCCCCACCAGGGACATTGTTGGTCTACAAAATATCTCAGGCTAGAGCCCATAGCAGCGAAGTAAAGAAAGTCATATGCTTCGTTACATATCTGAGTGTGGATCCCCCCTTACATCAGGGTCCCCAGAGCGCCTCCCCTAACATCAGGAGCCTCAGAGAGCCTTCCTACTTACATTAGGACCCCCAGAGAGATCCCCTTACATCAGGGTCCCCAGAGAGGCCCCCCATACATCAGGGTCCTCACAGAGCCCCTCCTTTCATCAGGGTCCCCAGAGAGCCCCCATTATGTCAGGGTCCCCAGAGAGCCCCCCTTACATCAGGGTCCCAAGAGAGCCCCTTCCTTGCATCAGGGTCCCCAGAGATCCCCCCTTACATGAGGGTTCCCAGAGCCCCCTTACTTCAGGGTCCCCAGAGGACCCCCCTTACTTCAGGGTCCCCAGAGAGCCCCCCCTTACATCACGGTCCCCAGAGGCCCCCTTACTTTAGGGTCCCCAGAGAGCCCCCCTTACATCAGGGTCCCCAGACAGTCACCCCCCCCCTCCAGAGGTTCCCCTGTACCTGGCTGGTCTCCGCTGTGAACCTTGTACCCCCAGCACATCTCTGTACCCCCCACCTAGGGGGAGGTGGGAGGCAGCAAACGGCAGCTCCATGGTGTCCATGGGTGGCAGGATCTCCCTGGGGCTTGTAGTTCTCTCTCCGACTATATCCACTGGAGAGGGGAGGGGCCTCTAACCCAGGGCAGGTATTAGGCCTTAGTCAGGGAGGTTACCAAGAACCTGATAGTCACTCTGACAGAGCTCCAGCATTTCTCTGTGGAGAGAGGAGAACCTTCCAGAAGAACAACCATCCCCCCCCCATTCCACCAATCAGGCCTGTATGGGAGTGGCCAGACGGAAGCCACTCCTCAGTAAAAGGCACATGACAGCCCGCCTGGAGTTTGCTAAAAGGCACCTGAAGGACTCCAAGACCATGAGAAACAAAATTCTCTGGTCTGATGAAACAAAGATTGAACTCTTTAGCCTGAATGGCGATCGTCATGTCTGGAGGAAACCAGGCACCGCTCATCACCTGGTCAATACCATTCCTACCATTCCTACAGTGAAGCATGGTGGTGGCAGCATCAAGCTCTGGGGATGTTTTTAGTGGCAAGAACTGGGAGACTAGTCAGGATTGAGGGAAAGATGAATGCAGCAATGTACAGAGACATCCTTGATGAAAACCTGCTCCAGAGCGCTCTGGACCTCAGACTGGGACGAAGGTTCATCTTCCAGCAGGACGACGACCCTAAGCACACAGCCAAGATAACAAAGGAGTGGCTACGGGACACCTCTGTGAATGTCCTTGAGTGGCCAAGCCAGAGCCCAGACTTGAACCCAATTGAACATCTCTGGAGAGATCTGAAAATGGCCGTGCATCGACACTCCCCATCCAACCTGATGGAGCTTGAGAGGTCTTGCAGAGAAGAATGGGAGAAACTACCCAAAAATAGGAGTGCCAAGCTTGTAACATCATACTCATTAAGACTTGAGGCTGCAATTGGTGCCAAAGGAGCTTCACCAAAGTATTGAGCAAAGGCTGAGAATACTTCTGTACATGGGATTTTTTTTTTTTTTTTTTTTTAATAAATTTGCAAAGATTTCAAACAAACTTCTTCCTTGTTGTCATTATGGGGAATTGTTTGTAGAAATTTGAGGAAAATAATGAATTTAATCTATTTTGGAATAAGGCTGTAACATAACAAAATGTGGAAAAAGTGAAGCGCTGTGAATATT
Source organism: Rana muscosa (assembly GCA_029206835.1). NCBI lineage: Eukaryota > Metazoa > Chordata > Amphibia > Anura > Ranidae > Rana > Rana muscosa. The sequence goes on from CM055126.1 coordinate 228,521,939, forward strand.
TTCCGGATTCCCTGTATGTTACCTGCCTTTCTAGGTTGTTGTTTATTGTATATTTTCTTATCTGAATGACCTGTATTTACCTGGTTAATTATTGTCCTCATTTTGATTTACCGTATATACTCGAGTATAAGCCGAGTTTATCAGCACATTTTTTTGTGCTGAAAATGCCCCCCTCGGCTTATACTCGAGTCACATTTTTGCGGCTGATCTCTTGGAATTTGGGGACCCAGGTTCCGGCCGGCCATAGGGTCTCTGTACCCCAATCTTGGCACACATGTAGCCTTACTCTTTCTCTACAAGTGTGCAAAGTTTTTTTTCCGGGGGACCTATGGCTGGGGAGCACCGATTTTTCAAATCCGGGCACCCCTTCCATAGACTCCCATCTTAAATGGTAATTTCTCCGGTAACTTTGGAGACCCGGTACCGGCCGGTCGTAGGTCCCCTGGACCCGAAACCTGGCACACATGTAGCCTCATTTCTCCTCTATACGCGTGCAAAGTTTTTTGTCTGGGGGACCTACGACCGTGGAGCACTGATTTTTCAAACCGGGCCCCCCTTCCATAGACTCCCATGTTAAACGTCAGTCTAGTCATGGGCACAGTGAGGCATGGGCAGAGTGAGGCATGGGCACAGTGAGGCAAAGTGAGGCACAGTGAGGCATAGTGAGGCATGCAGATGGACACCCTAGGCTTATACTCGAGTCAATACGTTTTCCCAGTTTTTTGTGGTAGAATTAGGTGCCTCGGTTTATATTCGGGTCGGCTTATACTCAAGTATATACGGTACTCCTCTGTTGTGCTGGTGATAACCTGAAAGTATGTTGTTGACAATATCTCTATTTTTTTGTAATATTATAATATTTTTCAATAAAAATATTGGAAACAAATTGGGTCCAGTGGCTGTCCGTGCAGCTGCTGAGTCTCAATAGACATGATGGGTACTACCTGCATGCACAGAACACCTCATCAACCATCTTGCGGTTGCAGCCTGATGGGCTTTCAGTGATTCCATGGCCTAGGCTATAAGAAGATTGCCAAGACCCTGAAACTGAGCCGCAGCACGGTGACCAAGACCATAATATGGCCTAGGCTATAAGAAGATTGCCAAGACCCTGAAACTGAGCCGCAGCACGGTGACCAAGACCATACAGCGGTATAACAGGACAGGTTCCACTCAGAACAGGCCTCGCCATGGTCCACCAAAGAAGTTGAGGTCACGTGCTCAGCGTCATATCCAGAGGTTGTCTTTGGGAAATAGACGTATGAGTGCTGCCAGAATTGCTGCAGAGGTTAAATCACTGTTCTGAGTGGAACCTGTCCTGTTACACCGCTGTATGGTCTTGGTCACCGTGCTGCGGCTCAGTTTCAGGGTCTTGGCAATCTTCTTATAGCCTAGGCCATAGGTGTGCGCAGCCTGTTGCATTAGGGTGTGCACCTGAAAGCTCAAAAACATGGTACCGATCTCTCACTGTGTTCATTCAGAAAGAGAAGGGGTCGGTAAATGACATTACCCCTTCCCCCACTCATCCTGAAATATCATCTATGTGTGCCCACTGCAGTAGCCAATGGGAGAGGAGGGAAGCCAGCCATGCTGTGGGAGGGGACACCGGGCAGCAGGGGGAATCTGCACTGCAGGGAGTGATTAGGGTGTGCCTGGGCACACCTGGCACACCCTGTGCGCACACCTATGGCATAGGCCAGTGATGGTGAACCTTGGCACCCCAGATGTTTTGGAACTACATTTCCCATGATGCTCATGTACATGTGCAGTGTAGTTGAGCATCATGGGAAATGTAGTTCCAAAACATCTGGAGTGCCGAGGTTCACCATCACTGGCCTAGGCCATCTTTATGTAGAGCAACAATTCTTTTTTTTAGATCCTCAGAGAGTTCTTCACCATGAGGTGCCGTGTTGAACTTCCAGTGACCAGTATGAGAGAGTGAGAGCGATAACACCAAATTTAACACACCTGCTCCCCATTCATACCTGAGACCTTGTAACAATAATGCCGCGTACACACGGTCGGAATTTCCGACAACAAATGTTCGATGTAAGCTTGTTGTCGAAAAAATCCGACCGTGTGTAGGCTCCATCGGACATTTGCTGTCGGAATTTCCGACAACGAGTGTTTGAGAGCTGGTTCTCAAATTTTCCGACAACAAAACATGTTGTCGGAAATTCCAATCGTGTGTAGCCAATTCCGACGCACAAAAATTCTAGGCATGCTCGGAATCAATTCGACGCATGCTCAGAATCATTGAACCTAATTTTTTTCGGCCCGTCGTAGTGTTGTACGTCTCCGCGTTCTTGACGTTCGGAATTTCCAAGCAACATTTGTGTGACCGTGTGTATGCAAGACAAGTTGGAGCCAACATCCGTCGGAAAAAAAATCCACGGTTTCGTTGTCGGAATGTCCGATCGTGTGTATGCGGCATAACGAGTCACATGACACCGGGGAGAGAAAATGGCTAATTGGGGCCAATTTGGCCATTTTCACTTAGGGGTGTACTCACTTTTGTTGCCAGCGGTTTAGACATTAATGGCTGTGTGTTGAGTTATTTTGAGGGGACAGCAAATTTACACTGTTATACAAGCTGTACACTCACTACTTTACATTGTAGCAAAGTGTCATTTCTTCAGTGTTGTCACATGAAAAGATAGAAGAAAATATTTACAAAAATGTGAGGGGTGTACTTACTTTTGTGAGATACTGTGGGGGGTTTAAGGGTGTTTAACATCAGGGGTGTTTAGAAGCAGGGGAAAAAACAACCATTATTTGCACAGGAGAGGAGAGTTATGGCAGAAATAATGCCTAAATGCACTTGAACACATTTAGCACTTGAGTATTCATTCCAATGGCCAGAATCAGTGCCGCCATCAGGGGGGTACAGGCAGTACACCTGTAAGGGGCCCAGAGGTCCCCAGGGCCCCGGATGGCAACCCCCCCTTTTTTTTCATAAAAAAAAATGTTTGTTTTTTTTTGTAAGGGGCCCAGAGGTTCCCAGAGGCCCGGAGGTCCCCAGGGCCCCAGATGGCAACCCCCCCCCTTTTTTTTAATATAGATACATTTTTTTTTGTAAGGGGCTTGGAGGTCCCCAGGGCCCCGGATGGCAACCCCCCCCCCCTTTTTTTTATAAAAAAAATTTTTGGGTTTTTTTTGTAAGGGGCCCAGAGTTTCCCAGAGGCCCGGAGGTCCCCAGGGCCCCAGATGGCAACCCCCCCCCCTTTTTTTTATATATATATACATTTTTTTTTGTAAGGGGCTTGGAGGTCCCCAGGGCCCCGGATGGCAACTCCCCTTTTTTTTATTTTTTATATATACATTTTTTTTTGTAAGGGGCCCAGAGGTCCCCAAGGCCCCGGATGGCAACCTCCTTTTTTTTATTTATAAAATGTTTTTTTTGTTTGTTTTTTTATTTCCTTTTTTTTTTTTTTTTGTTTTGTAAGGGGCCCAGAGGTTCCCAGAGGCCTGGAGGTTCCCAGGGCCCCAGATGGCAACCCCCCCCCTTTTTTTTATATATATACATTTTTCTTTGTAAGGGGCCCGGAGGTCCCCTGGGCCCCGGATGGCAACCCCCTTTTTTATTTTTATATATACATTTTTTTTTGTAAGGGGCCCAGAAGTCCCCAGGGCCCCAGATGGCAACCCCCCTTTTTTTTTTTTTTTATATATACATTTTTTCTTGTAAGGGGCCCAGAGGTCCCCAGGGCCCCGGATGGCAACCTACTTTTTTTTTTTTATAAAAAAATGTTTTTTTTGTTTGTTTTTTTATTTCTTTTTGTAAGGGGCCCAGAGGTTCCCAGAGGCCCAGAGGTCCACAGGGCCCCGGATGGTAACCCCCCTTTTTATTATATATATATATATATATATACATTTTTTTTGTAAGGGGCCCAGAGGTCCCCAGGGCCCCGGATGGCAACCTCCTTTTTTTTTTTTTATAAAATTTTTTTTTTTTTGTTTGTGTTTTTTTTTTTTTTTTTGTAAGGGGCCCAGAGGTTCCCAGAGACCCGGAGGTCCCCAAGGCCCCAGATGGCAACCCCCCCTTTTTTTTAATATATACATTTTTTTGTAAGGGGCCCGGAGGTGCCCTGGGCCCCAGATGGCAACCCCCTTTTTTATTTGTATAAATACATTTTTTTTTTGTAAGGGGCCCAAGGTCCCCAGGGCCCCGGATGGCAACCCCCCCTTTTTTTGATTTTTTTTATTTTCTATTTTTTTGTAAGGGACCCAGAGGTCCCAAGAGGCCCCCCCATTTGTTCGTCAGCACCCAAAGCCCCCTGACCTCAATAATTAGTGGCGGCAGCACCCCCCCCTGCTTCTCAATTCGCGGCAGCCCCCCCCCCCCCCCGCTTCTTAATTTGCATCGGCAGCACCCCCTCCGGTTCTCTGCTCCAGGGGGCCCATGCCGGAAGCTGTGTAAGGGGACCCAAAATTCCTGATGGCGGCCCTGGCCAGAATAAATGAATATTCTGACCAATGGAACAAATTAATGCTAAAAATGCTTGATGCTCCTAAACGTATTTGCGAAACGCAGCTCATCTCCTCCGGGCAGGAGAAAAGGCTTTTAGAAGGCTGGGAAAAAGCCCTTGTGTACAATATAATGACACAGAGATTAGGTCCTCCATGTCTTGTATTTGTACTATAGCATGCTTTTTTTTTTGTTAACATACATCAGGATTTAGTACGGCAATTCCATCTGTGTGCCGGTGGCAGGGCTCAGCCGGTGGCGCGTTGCGGTGAGTCATTCTGCAGGTTTATGACAAGTCATGCAAGTCATTTCGCTGGGGAGAACCTTCAATATCAGATGAATTCTCCTGACAGCGGTGAGTCACCTGTGTACGCCATAAAAATGCTGATCTCGTCTAATTACTGTATATATGATCACATTACCAGCTTATGGGAAGATTGTATAATGTGCGTATCTGTAATGGATATACCGGTCATTCCTCCAATATGGCATCACCAAAATTATTAGCACCCTTCAAGGGTTGGTCCATTCCTAGGTGGAGGTGTGGCCGGAGTTTGCTCACACCGGCGGGGGGCCGTGTGGGAACATGTTTATAATCAAACACTCTGCCTTCTGTTTCATTTTATTGGCACTCCCATGCATCTAGCGAACCCATGCATTTGTGCCCTCCAAAATGCATGGTACCGGAGCACTTTGGTGTGGCATGATTTTAACTACTTCAGTACAGGGCACTTTTACCCCCTTCCTGCCCAGGCCGATTTTCATCTTTCAGTGCTGTCGCACTTTGAAATGGGCGCTCATGCTGCACTGTACCCATATAACATTTTTATCATGTTTTGGAGACAGATAGAGATTTCTTTTGGTGGTATTTATTCACCACTGGGGTTTTTATTTTTTGCTAAACAAACAAAAAAGGCCAAGATTTTTGAAAAAAATAGTTTTTCTTTGTTTCTGTTATAAAATTTTAAAGTCATTTTTCATCTTCACTGTTGTGCACTGCTGAGGCTGCCCTGGTGGGCACTGATGGGCAATATTGAGGCTGCACTGATGTGTATTGATGAGGCTGCACTGATGGGCACTAATGAGGCTGCACTGATGTGTATTGATGAGGCTGCACTGATGGGCACTGATGAGGCTGCACTGATGGGCACTGATGAGGCTGCGCTGATGGGTATTGATGAGGCTGCACTGATGTGTATTGGTGAGGCTGCACTGATGAGGCGGCACTAATGTGTATTGGTGAGGCTGCACTGATGTGTATTGATGAGGCTGCACTGATGGGCACTCATGAGGCTGCACTGATGTGTATTGATGAGGCTGCACTGATGTGTATTGATGAGGCTGCACTGATGGGCACTAATGAGGCTGCACTGATGTGTATTGATGAGGCAGCACTGATGTGTATTGATGAGGCTGCACTGATGGGTATTGGTGAGGCTGCACTGATGAGGCTGCACTGATGGGTATTGGTGAGGCTGCACTGATGGGCACTAATGAGGCTGCACTGATGTGCACTCATGAGGCTGCACTGATGGACACTGATGAGGCTGCACTGATGGAGACTGATGAGGCGGAACTGATAGGCAACACTGAAAAGCTGCACTGATTGGCACTGGTGGGGCTGCCCTGATTCTCAGTGTAAACAGCGTGCTGACTCTGACAGCCTTGCGGGTTGTCGGCACTCCTTTCCTCACACAGACACAGCATAGTGTACAGAACACGCAGAGAGATACAACGTACTGATCACATAATTGTCTTCTTATTATGAGGCTTATATAATTATGAGCACATACCTGGAGATGTTGCCACGCCCCCTGCACATAGTAAAAGCTGAAAAGAAAAGCCTGTGCGGTCACGTGACCTCAGAATAAAAGTAGCATTTACGGGAAACACAAGCTTTATTTTTAGCGATGGAATTTTATGGGAGACTTAGTTACATTGTTACATAGTAGGTGAGGTTGAAAAAAGACACAAGTCCATGAAGTCCAACCCATGTGTGTGATTATATGTCAGTATTACATTGTATATCCCTGTATGTTGCGGTCTTTCTTAGTGTTCTTTTACCACATGCCGACCGGCCTCTAGTAAAAATACATCCTTTGTTTGACGTTAAATACCGGGCTGCCATAACCCTGGTATTTTTTTTTTTACTATAGGCAATTTTCTTTCAGATAAAGTGGTACAGCGGATGGATTCACTGCAGGATCACTTTAAGAAGCGGTGGGAGAGGTGCCCGAAGCCGCACCGATGTCTTTCATGTCGGACCTGAAGTCACACTGAAGAGCAGCTTTGAAATTGTGCGATTTCCGACGACGTTGTGCGATTTCAAAGCCGCGTTCCCTGTGACCGAGGGCTAAAAGCGATCAAAAAAATAAATAAAGGGACAGTGAAAAAACAAAAAATAAAAAGTAAAATAAATAAGAAAGGAAAAAAAAAAGGTAAAGTGCCCCCATCCCTCCGTGCTTGTGCGCAGAAGCGAACGCACACGTAAGTCGCGCAAGCATATGTTCAAACCACACATGTGAGGTATCGCCGTGATCGTTAGAGCGAGAGCAATAATTCTAGCGCTACATCTCCTCTCTAACTCTAAATAAGTAAAAAAATAATAAGTGTCGCCTATGGAGATTTTTAAGTACCGTAGTTTGTCGCCATTCCACAAGCATGCGCAATAGCGTGACATGTTAGGTATCTATTTACTTAGCGTAACATCATCTTTTATATTTTACAAAAAATTTGGGGTTATCTATGGTGTTTTTTTGCATTAAAATTCATAGAAATGTATAAAAGACGTTTGGAAAGCGTTTGCTACGACTAATGGCCCGGACAAACGATCCGAATATCGTATGATAAATGTCATCCTAGGAAGAATCGTACGATAATCGGATCGTTAGTACAGGGCTTCCGTGAGCCGATCATGACAGTTCATCCGATATTATTTGATCGGACATGCACGAAAATTTTCCTCGTACGACACCAGATTGTACGATTTTCATCTAGTCAGTATAGTTGTCGTCCGAAAATACAAATACATTACAACACATGACATCACTTCCCATTTTTTTTTTTTTTATGTTGTGCGAGAATTTTCGTGACTTTATTAAATTCCTACTTGCGACTATTACACGAAAAAAGTCGGACGATCCGTCGGACGATTTTTGGATCGTGTGTGTAGGGCATAAGGCTGTTGCTGAAATGTGTCAGCTGTTTTGCTTGTCACTTCTTGTAACCAGCCATTAAAAATCGCTATATAGACTACAGAGTTGCCGGCTCAACCCCTTAACTTAAAGAGTTCGAAAGGCTGCTGTGCAAATACCGTGTGACATAAAATACTGCAACAATCGCCATTTTATTCTCTAAGGTCTCTGCTAAAATATAAATAAATATATATATATATATATATATATATATATTTAATATATATAGATATAATAGATATAGATATAATAGATATAGATATAATATAGATATAGATATAATATAGATATAGATATAGATATAGATATAGATATAATATAGATATAATATAGATAGATATAGATAGATATAGATATAATATATATATAAAATAAAATAAAAATATATATATATATATCTATATAGATATATAGATATATATATATATATATATATATATACTGTGGGGGGGTTAGCTCGGCAGCGGGTGTGTGTGATCCCCTGGATGGGCTCCCCACACAAAAACAGGCCCAGCAGACGGAGGTTGTGGTTTTCAAGATCAAAAAGGTGCGGTTTATTTCTCTATTTACAGTGACAAAAAACACAGCAAAGCAAAAAGAAACATAAACAAAATAAACCCTGGTCAGCTTGACCTCTGACTAAACATGCAGGTTTCCTAACTAACAACTGGGATCAGCCTGGTGCTGTCCTAGTCCCTAAGTCCCTGGTTTAGTAAATGTCCAAACAAATAGCCACACAGGCTTTGTCTAACCGCACAGGGGTTCACTCTCCCTAGACAGTCCACACAGGTCTGGGTCCAGGCATGAGCAAACACCTAATGAAGCTGGGAGTTTTTATAGAGGCCTTAAACGAGCTGACAAGCTTCAGCTGGTCTCATCAACTCCCTGCCTGCACGACGCCCAGCCCTCTCCCTAGAGGTATGAATCATCCATGAGCCCACTAGCCTCAGCTGGGCTTCATCAACTCTCTCCCTAGTTGTATAAGTCGGCATAAAGCCTGAATCTGGGAGAAATATACCTACCCCCCTGGATGCAACCAGGTGACTTTACCTTCCTGCTGTCACATACCCCCCCCTCTTGTTTTAACCTTGGGGTTGGAACACCAGCAATCAGGCATTCATGTACTCGAGACAAAGCATCCACATTCCCCATTTGAACGCCAGGGCGATGCTTTACTGTGAAGTTGAATTCCTGTAGGGCCAGGAACCACCTATTCACTCTTCTATTTGTCTCCTTGTTTTGAGCCATCCACTTTAACGGAGCGTGATCCGTAACCATGTCAAAGTGCCTACCTAGCAGATAGTACCGAAGGGAATCTAGAGCCCACTTCACCGCTAAACACTCCTTTTCAACCGTGGCGTAATTTACCTCATGGGACTTCAACTTCCTGCTGAGGTAAATGACTGGGTGCTCTTCCCCGTTCCAGACCTGGGACAATACTGCTCCTAACCCCACATCTGACGCATCACTTTGTACGACAAAGTCTTTAGAGAAGTCGGGTGAGTACAACACTGGCTGGCTACATAAGGCTTGTTTCAAGAATTGGAATGCTGCCTCAGCCTCGGGGGTCCATTTAATCATGACCGACCCTTTCCCTTTCGTCAGGTTGGTTAGGGGCACAGCCTTAGAAGCAAAGTGGGGAATGAAGCGCCGATAATACCCCGCTATTCCCAGAAAGGCTCGTACCTGCTTCTTGCTGTTGGGACGTGGCCAACTCTGGATGGCCTCGACTTTGTTGAGTTGGGGTTTTATTACTCCCCTCCCAATGGTGTACCCAAGATATTTGGCCTCCTCCTGCCCAATGGTACACTTCTTGGGGTTAGCCGTAAACCCCGCTTCCCGGATAGAGTCTAGGACTGCTTGCACTTTTGGCAGATGTGAGGCCCAATCTGTGCTATGGACAATTACGTCATCCAGGTAAGCCGCAGCATACTTCCGATGGGGCCTCAGTATCTGGTCCATTTTCCGCTGGAATGTGGCCGGCGCATTCTGTAACCCGAACGGCATTCTCTTATATTGGAACGCCCCGTCTGGGGTTACAAATGCGGTTTTCTCTTTGGCCGACTTGGCCAGGGGAATTTGCCAATACCCTTTTGTGAGGTCAAGAGTCGTCATGTATCGGGCTGTTCCCAGCCGGTCGATCAACTCATCTATACGTGGCATGGGGTAGGTGTCAAATTTTGTAACTTTGTTCAACTGACGAAAATCGTTACAAAATCGCCAGCTCCCATCCGGTTTAGGCACCAGCACAATGGGACTAGACCAATCACTTTGGGACTCCTCTATCACCCCTAAGTTCAGCATTTTCTGTACTTCCTCCCGTATTGCCTCCCGTCGGGCCTCTGGGATCCGATAGGGTTTTAACTTCACCCTTTCACCGGGCGGGGTAATAATATCATGCTCTACCCCAGATGTTTGTCCCGGCAGCTCAGAGAACACCTCCTTGTTGCGAAGCACAAACTCCTTAACCTCCTGTTGTTGGGGTTGTGACAAGGTGGCTGCTATTCCAACCTCCGGAATCACGCAACCAGTTTGAGCTGGTGACCAAGTTTCTGCGACTAGGGACTCTCTATCCCTCCAGGCTTTCAACAGATTAACGTGATAGATCTGTTCGGGCTTTCGCCTTCCTGGTTGTCTGACCTTGTAATTCACTTCGCTCACTTTTTCCATTATCTCGTAGGGGCCTTGCCATTTGGCAAGGAATTTACTTTCAACCGTAGGGACAAGTACCAATATCCTATCCCCCGGGGAGAAGGTACGGGTCTTGGCTCCACGGTTGTACACTCTCTGCTGTGCCAACTGCGCTTGGGCCAAATGTTCCTTCACGATGGGCATTACCTGTGCAATTCGATCTTGCATCAGGGCGACATGCTCAATCACACTCCTGTGGGGAGAACTCTCACTTTCCCAAGTTTCCTTGGCAATATCCAACAGCCCTCTTGGGTGTCTCCCATACAGTAACTCAAAGGGGGAGAATCCCGTAGAGGATTGGGGCACCTCCCTAATAGCAAACATCAAATAAGGAAGTAGACAGTCCCAATCCTTTCCATCTCTATCCACCACTTTCTTCAACATTTGTTTTAGGGTTTTGTTGAATCTTTCAACCAGCCCATCCGTTTGGGGGTGATACACAGATGTACGCAATTGCGTCACTTTGAACAATTTACACAGCTCTTTCATAACCCGGGACATAAAGGGTGTACCTTGGTCCGTAAGCAGTTCTTTACAAATACCCACCCGGCTAAAAACAAGAGATAGCTCTTTGGCTATGGTTTTGGCCGAGGTATTTCTGAGAGGGATCGCTTCTGGATAACGGGTGGCATAGTCCATTATAACCAATATGTACTGGTGCCCCCTAGCGGACTTGATTATAGGACCTACCAAATCCATTGTGATTCTCTCAAACGGGACCTCAATGATGGGTAGAGGGACCAGCGGGCTACGGAAATGTGGCATCGGGGCCGACCTCTGACACACAGGGCAGGAGGAACAATAATTTTCTATGTCCTTCATCACCCCAGGCCAATAGAATCTCTGTAATACCCTCTCTCGGGTTTTCTCTGTCCCCAGATGACCTCCAAGAATGTGCCCATGGGCCAACTCCAACACCAACTTCCTGTAAGGTTTGGGCACCACAAGCTGCTCAACGGTTTCTTCTGCCCTTTTTGCCACCCGATACAGTAGGTCCTTCTCTACGCTGAAGTATGGGTAAGTGCAGGTATTATCTGGGTTCACTAACTCGCCATCTATTTCCAATACGTTTTCCCGTGCCTTTATTAGGGCGGGGTCTTTTAACTGTTCTGTGGCAAAATTTTCCCTGTGAACCTCAAGATCAGAAAACTCCACAGACGGTAGGTTTTCGTCTGAGGAGGTGGGCTCCTCTCCAGTTTCTTGAGTCTCCCCTGCCAATACTGACAAGGGAAATTCTGGAGAGTCCTCACCACTCTCAGAGGAGTTCTGGCTATCACATTCCTGGTACATAGGGGCACCAGTGGGGGGCTCAGGATCATCCCACAGTTCCCAGAACTTCGGAAAATCCCTTCCCACAATGGCATCATGCGGTAATTGAGATACTAAGCCCACTGGATGAGAGAGGGTACCTTTGGGGGTCTCGAAACACACTGTAGTCACTGGATACTCTCGGGTGTCCCCATGCACACAAATAACAGCTACCTTGCTATTCCCAGAGACCTCTGTTTTAACTAATTCAGCCTTTATCAGGGTCACAAGGCTACCTGAATCCAGCAATACCACAACATTTCTACCATTAATACACATTTTGCATAAATGTTTCTCAGTTCCCCGAATGGCAGTGCATGCGACTGTCGCACACAGCGACTGACGTCGGTCCGTCAGAAAGTCACATTGCATGGGTTCCTCCACAACCGGGCAATTTGCTGCAATATGTCCCGCTTGCCGGCAGCGGTAGCAAACAATCCTTTTGGCTGCCTCTTGAGCCCCTGACTTCCCAGGCTGTTCTCGCCAAACTTTGGGTAGAGCTCCCACCCTCTCACTCTCTCCACCCTCACCCCTTGGAATCCTCTTATCCGCCCCTGGGGATGGTCTGGTCTTAGGGTGGAAAGTCCGAGAGTCTCTGGAAGAGGCCGTCAGGTTCTCTGTAGCCAAGTATTTCTCTACACGATCCACAAGACCACCGGCCGTCTCTGGGTCTCCATGGCTTACCCACTTTTGGATGGCAGTAGGAAGAGCTCTCAAAAACCGATCCATTACAACACGTTCCACAATCTCTGGTGCGGACAAAGTCTCTGGCTGTAGCCACTTCCTGCTCAGGTGAATGAGATCATACATTTGAGACCTGGGGGGTTTTCCAAGCTGGAAAGTCCAGTTATGCACACGCTGAGCCCGGACAGCCAGGGTGACACCCAGCCTTGCCAATATTTCAGCTTTTAGCATCACATAGTCTTTTGCTTGGTCAGGCTCTAGGTCATAGTAAGCCTTCTGCGATTCACCAGTTAACAGAGGAGCCACCAGTCCAGCCCACTGCTCCTCAGGCCACTTTTCTCTTTCAGCAGTCCTTTCAAATGTGGTCAAAAATACCTCTGGATCATCCTCTCCAGTCATTTTTGTCAATAAACGACTCACCCCAAAGGACGCGGTATTAGTGGGACGGCTTTCCTCACTGGTCTGCGGACGTTGCTGCATTACTGCTTCCATTTGTTGTAGTCTCTGCTCTTGCTTCTGTAACAGGTCTATGAAGCGGGCCTCAGATTGCTGCTGGGCTGCAAGGCTCTGTTGATGAGCTTGCTGCTGGGCTGCGAAGCTCTGTTGTTGAGCTGCAAGGCTCTTTTGCAAACCTGCATTTGTCTGCTGTTGATTGGCATTTGCTAGAGCCAGCTGTTTCAGTATCTCCTCCATGCTGGCTTAAAAAAAAACTGCCCGCATTCTCCACCAACTGTGGGGGGGTTAGCTCGGCAGCGGGTGTGTGTGATCCCCTGGATGGGCTCCCCACACAAAAACAGGCCCGGCAGACGGAGGTTGTGGTTTTCAAGATCAAAAAGGTGCGGTTTATTTCTCTATTTACAGTGACAAAAAACACAGCAAAGCAAAAAGAAACATAAACAAAATAAACCCTGGTCAGCTTGACCTCTGACTAAACATGCAGGTTTCCTAACTAACAACTGGGATCAGCCTGGTGCTGTCCTAGTCCCTAAGTCCCTGGTTTAGTAAATGTCCAAACAAATAGCCACACAGGCTTTGTCTCACCGCACAGGGGTTCACTCTCCCTAGACAGTCCACACAGGTCTGGGTCCAGGCATGAGCAAACACCTAATGAAGCTGGGAGTTTTTATAGAGGCCTTAAACGAGCTGACAAGCTTCAGCTGGTCTCATCAACTCCCTGCCTGCACGACGCCCAGCCCTCTCCCTAGAGGTATGAATCATCCATGAGCCCACTAGCCTCAGCTGGGCTTCATCAACTCTCTCCCTAGTTGTATAAGTCGGCATAAAGCCTGAATCTGGGAGAAATATACCTACCCCCCTGGATGCAACCAGGTGACTTTACCTTCCTGCTGTCACAATATATATATATATATATATATATATATATATATAAAATATACAGGGGGCGTGGTCTGGTGCCGTTCCAGGATGGACGTGTAGTGTGCGAGCTCCCGTCCCGAGGTCCAGCAACTTCAGCTTATCAGCTTACCTGCTCCACCGGACATGGTGAGAACCGCTCGCAGTGCCTCGGCAACCCATTCCCGATCCCCGCTGAACACCGACACCCCGCTGAGTCAGCAAATCCCCGAGATATTCCGGTCACGGCCTACGGCCAGGATGCAGGCCTCGCAAGCAGCCTCCTCCCAAGCGCCACGCGCCCAGAGCTCCAGCCCGCAGCGACCCGAGGAGCAGAGATCCCCAGATCTGGCAACGGGGATGACTCACCCCCCGGCAGTGAGCCTTAATGACCTGCACAGCGTCGCTACGGATATTAAAAACACCCTCATGGCGGCCATCTTGGACATGAGGTCGGACATACACGCCATGACGCTTAGGGTGGAAGAGGTGGAATACGCTCAAGCCCGTTCAACAGGTAACAGAGTCGCATGCGATCCACCTCAGGGAGATCAATCGCCACATGGAAGATTTAGATAATCGCGGAAGGCGTCACAACCTTAGAGTGAGGGGTATTCCAGAAATGATCGATGCCAGCCAGCTCCCAGTGGCAGTAACTACCATCTTTAACGATCTACTTGAAAGAGCCCCTGATACCCCGATCGCGTTCGAACGGCTCCACAGGGCACTGCGCCCGCGGGGAAGGGACACAGATCCCCCACGGGATGCAGTCTGCTGCCTCACAGACTTTCCCTTGAAGGAGGAAATATTACGCAAGGCCAGACACCGCAACCAACTGTCTTTCCAGGGAACGGATATCAGAATCTACCAGGACCTATCTAACATCACCCTGCAGCGCAGACGCGAGCTACGTCCCCTCCTGGAAACACTGAGGGCCAGATCCATAATCTACCGATGGAAGTTCCCCTTCTGCCTGACAGCAACTCACCAAGGCCGCACAGCCAATCTAAAAGTCCCGGAGGATTTAGACCACTTCTGCACGGCCATGGAGATACCGTATGTGGAAGTACCAGACTGGTACAGCGACTTCCGTATACCGCCATTCAGAAGAGTCACCTCCATGGAAGGTATCGCAGAAGCAGGCAACTTTAGTATCGGCCGCCGACGCTCTCACCCACCTCCTCCCCACACTCCTTCAAAGGATCAAAGAGCCCCGCGTAATGGTAGCCCGACGGCTTCTCCAGTGCCCCGCAAAGCACGCATCGCCTAACAAGAAACATGAATACCGTCCTTCTGTTTCCACCTCACAGCTGGACTCTGGACCACTCCAATTCGCAGGTAACTTTATACAGCAATCCCTAGGGAACACTGGCAGAACGGTTGGTACCCTCTTTCCCTCTTGGACAACTCCCGAAGGTTTCCCCGGTCGCCCTAACTTCCTTATGTCGGGTCAGAGACTACCTTCTCCCGCACTGATTGTCTTTTCCTCCTTCTCATCACACTGTATTCATTCTTGCTCATCGGCTGTACCCTTTTTCTATTGAAGCCTTCTTCCTACATTCTCCTATCTACTCCAATGCAGCTAATGACATGTCGATATATAATCCCCCGATTGCATTATGTGCTGTCTTTCTCCCCACAGGCCCTACTAGCTCCTAGCTCCTGAATTTTCTGCTTTACAGCACTGAGGGTGGTCGGGGATCCGAGGGGGACATGCACAGGTGTGTGGCCTACGTGGATGTCCGGTAGAATCCATTCTCAGGTTTGGGAATGGGCGTGCCCCCCTCGGATTTAGACAGCCTGCCCTTAACCCCTGGGTATGATTTTGTTTACTATGTTTTTGTTTACTATGTTTTGTTTGCTATGTTATCCATATTTGGATTTTTGATGTCAGCCATAACTGCAGATGCATACTTGTTCACGGTAACGCAAGCTGTACGTTCTGTTCTGTTCTGTTTTAACTAATTCACCATGTTACTGACTCTGTTCCCTGCATATTCCTCTAAACCAAAGTATATGCCCCCTATTCTCTGTCATGTGACATCTGAAATTTGAGCAATACACTTAATTTCTTATCCCCCTCTTCCACACAAACCCCCAGATTACACAATGCTAAACATCCTCCTCTAATTGCCGAATAAATGCCCTTACAACTCCACAGCCTTCATGCTTTATGAGAATAAGCCGTTACACACAGCCCTGAAGTCACCTACGAATCACCCTCTCACCATGTCCTTATAGGATGACCTGTCCGTCATCTACACAACAAGATTACTCCTCTGACACCAAAAGGAGCCATAGATGACGCTAACAATCAGCAGCGTCTGTTATCCTTAAGACCTCATAGAGAGACGCAGACCTCACCTCTCTCTAGTTGAACTCCACCTACCGCTCTCACACACAGCGGACTCTGGTAGACACCGCTGAACCTCACCGGTACCCCCACTCCTAATTGGTGGGCTTGCAGGTCAAGTCCCACACCCGGTATAATACCCCATCCCCCTACCTGTCCCCTCCTTCCTCCCTGGTTATCTTCCTCCTCAACGTCCTAACCTCACCTACCCCACATCTTCCCTTCTCCCCATCCGCATAACCCCCCCCCCCCTTTCTTTTCCTCCCGTCTCTGACTTCCCCATATCCTCCCGCCCCCCACTCGCTTAAACCTCTACTACCAACATGAGCCCCGATAATGTCCGAGGCGCCAACCTGTCCCTAAAGGTAGTCTCCCTTAACGCCAAAGGACTGAACATACCTGAAAAGCGAACACAACTCTTTTCCCTCATGCGCAGCATGAAAGCTGACATAATCTTCTTACAGGAAACCCACTTTTGTAAGAAATCAGTTCCCAACATGACTAATCGCCTCTTCCCCCATAGTTTCCATGCCACCTCACCTATCTCGAAATCCAAAGGAGTCTCCATAATCATTTCCAAAAACCTTCCCATCCAAATTACAGACACTCACCTTGACGAACTAGGCAGGTATATCTTCCTAAAAGGGACACTCAGGAACAAACCAATCACTTTGGCTAACATATACAGCCCCAACTCGTCCCAAGTTCCCTTATTTAGGGCTGTAACAAGACACCTAACCAATTTCCAAGAGGGTATTCTTATACTGGGAGGGGATCTCAATGTACCCCTGAACCCCCTTTTAGACACCTCGTCGGGGAAATCCCACCTACCATACAGGGCGCTCCGACAAATCAGAAAATGTTTCCAAGAACTCTTGCTCCACGACACATGGCGCACCTTACACCCGAACGTAAAGGATTTTACATTCTTCTCCGCCCCACATAACAAATATTCACGACTAGACTACATATTTCTTACCCAACAGGATCTCCCGTCCCTGAAAGCAGCAACCGTCGAACCGATGACCTTCTCGGACCACCACCCTATCTCAATGACCCTCACTTTCCCTGAAAAAGTATACCGCTCGCAAATTTGGAGACTAGACCCTTCCATCCTGACAGACAAAACCAAAGAATTAGAGATTCAAACTTGCCTAAGCAATTATTTCACTGAGAACAACACCCCGGACATTTCTAAACTTACTCAGTGGGCGGCTCACAAATGTGTTGTCCGAGGGAAATTGATTTCCCTGGGGGCCGCAATTAGAAAGGAAAAACGGGCCAAACTGGCTGATCTCTTTTCCAAACTTAATAAACTAGAAGCACTACACAAACGAAACCTGGCCCAGCAAACCCTCGTAGAACTACTAGAGACTCGTACACTCATTCAGGAAGAATTGGGCCATCACCTCAGGAAGAAATACACTCTATCTCAGAAACTTTTTTACGAATTCGGCAACAAAAGTGGCCATCTTCTTGCTCAAGCCTTACGCAAGAAAAGGGCTGCTAATACGATACACCACATACAATCCCCCACGGGTAAGACTCTCACGAATAACAATGACATAGCCAGAGAGTTTGAGAAGTACTACTCGTCCCTATATAATCTAGATAAATCCGAACCCCCTACTACCTTATCGAATGACAGACCCAATGATATTAACTCGTTCTTAGACCAATTTGCTCCAGGAAAGCTCCCCACTGACACCACCACGATTCTGGAATCCCCGATCTCTATTCAGGAATGGAAAAAAGCTTTAAAACAACTTAAGCCTGGTAAGAGCCCGGGACCTGATGGTCTTTCCGCCGTATATTTCAAGACATTCTCAGACCTTCTTCAACAACCCTTCCTTGACGCCTTCAATACACTCTCTCCCACAAATCCTTTCAAAAGCGAAATGTTAGAAGCACATATCGTTGTTATCCCCAAAGAAGATAAGGACCCCACCCAAACGGGAAATTATAGACCAATCTCATTATTGAATGTAGATGTCAAAATATTTTCTAAGATTTTGGCAAACAGACTCTTACCGCTTCTCCCTTCCTTAATCTCTCATGACCAGACCGGCTTTATCCCTGGACGTGAAGCCAGGGACAACACTGTTAAAGCAATAAACTTACACCACCTTATGACACAGACAACCCAAAAAGGCCTGTTTTTGTCACTCGATGCGGAGAAGGCGTTCGACAGAGTAGCTTGGGACTATATGACAGCGGTTCTGAGGGCCATAGGATTGGGCCCATATATGTTAGGCCTAATCCTGTCACTATACACGGGACCATCTGCTAAGGTACGGGTCAACAATACTCTGTCGGACGCCTTTCCCATCGGAAATGGCACAAGACAGGGCTGCCCCCTGTCCCCCATCCTCTTTGTACTCACACTTGAACCATTCCTCCGTAAACTGACATACAACCCAGATATCCAAGGTATAAGTTCCTCCAAAAGAGAATATAAATACGCTGCTTTCGCAGACGATATTTTGTTGTTCCTGTCGAACCCACTGATCTCCCTACCAAACCTTCTTTCTGAATTTAAACAATTTCAGTTCCTCTCCCACCTTAAAATTAATTTCTCGAAATCCTTTGCCCTTAATATAACATTACCTCAACACATAGTTGATCAATGTAAGGCTAACTTCCCGTTCCAATGGAAACATGATTCCATCACATACCTAGGGATACAACTCCCTTCCAAACTCTCAAACCTCTACGCTAAAAACCATGTTCCTATCCTACACAGAATATCCTCTGATCTTGAAACATGGAACAAACCGCTTTTCTCTTGGTTTGGCAGAGCGGCGATCCTCAAAATGAATGCCCTCCCGAGAATACTCTATATATTGCAGGCGATCCCTATACATATACCTCCGGCCTTTTTTAAATCTTATAGAAACATATGCACTAAATTCTTATGGGGGAACCGTAGACCCAGAATCAGCTTTACGCAGCTCACCCGACCTAAAAGACTTGGGGGCATAGGCCTCCCCAACCTTCTCAATTATTACACTGCTACACACCTTACCAGGATAGTGGACTGGAATACTCAATCTCTCCACAAAGATTGGGTTTCCCTAGAAGCATCTTTTTCTGCTCTCCCTTTGGAGTCTCTCCCATGGTTACTCTCACCCCACGTCCCCTCTGAATTACACGTACACCCACTTATAGGCCCAACCTTGCAATGCTTCAAAAAGCTTTGCTACCGATCACCCATATCTTCGATTCCCGGCCCACTGACACCTGTAAAAATGAACCCTGGGTTCCCACCAGGTATGCACGCAAAGTTTCTTACCGATAACTGGACACAGAGCCCAATTAGATCACATCAGTTCTTCCTCCGGGGAAACTATTGTCTACATCCCAACTCTCCTCCCAACTAAACAAGCCACCCATTCCCCCTTGGACATATATTTTAATTGCTCATTTTCTAAAATCCCTTAACAAGAATATACAATGCTCCAGAGAACTCACCCCTTTCGAAAAGCTATGTATCCAAACGACACCCCAATCTCATCTAGTTTCTACCACACATGAACTCCTCTTCGCCGAGATGAAAGCTAACGAGACCTTAGCCTGTAAGAACTGGGAGTCAGACCTCTCGGTATCTCTTTCAGCGGAACAATGGGAACTAATTTTCCTCAACATACATAAAGGGTCGACGAATGTGTCGACCCAGGAAAACGGCTTTAAGATCCAATCTAGATGGTACCGCACGCCCACCCTTCTGCATAAATATAATCCCACAATCCCAGAGGTTTGCTGGAGATGTCTCCGGGAAAGGGGAACCCTTCTCCATATCTGGTGGTCCTGTCCATCTCTAAAAGACTTCTGGGAAAAGGTATGCCATATAACCTCTCGAGTCACCTCATATCATTTGGACCTTTCCCCTTCTCAATTCCTTCTACACCATTCACCCCTGTCGCACAATTCCTATCACAAATCCCTAGCAATGCACATGATCAATGCGGCAAAGCAGTGTATCCCTATACACTGGAAATCGACTCACCAACCAACCATAAAAGAATGGTTTAACAGAATATGCAAAATTGAGGAAATGGAAAATCTTATACATATTGCAAGAGAGACTCCGTCATCATTTAGTAAAAAATGGGCTTGCTGGTTACACTATAAAACGACCCCAGAATTTGCAAACTCCCTGAACCCTGACAAAGGATAAATTACTCCTCTGAGAATTGTCATTAAAAATCTACGACGTGCCAGGATCTCCCCTTAACCCTAAACCTTACAAAGACACCTCTCTCCTCCTATATCTCCCCCTATACAGATCCGCCCCTAGTTTCTCATAACACGCCCCTTGAACACCCCAAGGGGTCGGGGAAGTCAGAGACGGACCCCCTGCCAACGCCATCCCTTCCTGCCTCACTCCCCTCCCCTCGATCCCCACCCCACCCCTTCTCCTTCCACCACTTACCCCCTCCTACTTTCTCATCCACAAGCTTCTGTACAATACAACCACTAACATAGCTCCAGCCTACACTCCCGCATTCATACACTCTCAACGAAATAAACCTGTTTATAGCTCCTTCCCTCCCTTTCTGCCATATTGCACCTGTTGGCCTTTCCCTCCCACACAGACCAAAAGTCCATAACGGCATCCGTGAACCTACCTAGCTCTAACCTACCAACAAGATCTATCCCCGTCAATGGTAGTGGACTTTGACTAGACCCCACAACTACCTTGAATTAAGGTAGCCCACCCCAACACGGCCTAGTTCATGAAGGATGCACATAGCCATTTCATTTTCACTACCCGCAAGTTGAATTGTATGTGACACATGTTATTCATCCATGTTTTGTGGTTGTATTAATACCTTATTGTACTACTATTGTTCAAGATATCTGTAAATGCTTTTTACATTTCAATAAACTGTTTTTGGAAAAAAAAAAAAATATACAAATATACAAATATTATAGATATAGATATATCTAAATATATATATATATATATATATATATATATATATATATATATATATAATGTTTGGGGGGGGTTATAAGTAATTTTCGAGCAAAAAATACTGATTTGTAAACAAAAACTTCCAGAAAAGGGCGGGTCTTCATGCAGTGTTTGGTGTCACTTAAAATAAATAAATTACATTTATCATAACATTTAATAAAACCAAATATATTATAACAACATGAAGTCATGTGAAGGAGCTCTTCCTATAGATTATTTATTCCTAAATGTAGTGTTTTGCCCGGAGTTCAGCTTTAATTATTGATGGGAAACAGAAGCTTGTCAGCGGAGATCTGATGGATCATACAGATGATGAGGAGCTCAGGACCATGGACAGCAATCAGTGACCAGAGGAGGGCCTGAGAGTCCATAACCTGCAGGGGGAGCTCTGCGGAGACACTAAGAAATGAGACAAATGCTTTCATTAAAGAACAGATTATATAATGTTTACAGATATCTTAACCACTTGCTTACTGGGCACTTAAACCCCCTTTGTACCCAGACCAATTTTCAGCTTTCAGCGCTGACGCACTTTGAATGACAATTGCGCGGTCATACAACACTGTACCCAAATGATATTTTTATCTTTTTTTTTCCCCACAAATAGAGCTTTCTTTGGGGGGTATTTGATCACCTCTGCGGTTTTTATTTTTTGCGCTATAAACAAAAAAAGACAGAAAAATTTGAAAAAAAAAACACAATATTTTTTTACTTTTTGTTATAATAATATCCCGTTTTTTTTTTTAAAAAAACCGTTTTTTTTTCTCAGTTTAGGCCGATACGTATTCTTCTACATATTTTTGGTAAAAAAAATTGCAATACGCGTTTATTGAATATTTTGCGCAAAAGTTATACACACACTACAATCCAGCGCTCATGGAACATACACAATAACTCATGAAGACTCTTGGAAAAAATAATAATAATAATAAAAGAGCTTAATCCATTTATTGATCACAATAAAAAAAGGGATCCAATCCCAAATGTGCAGAAAGCAGATACAAGTAGTAAAAATCTTCTTTAGCTTGCGTTTTTTTGCGCAAAAGTTATAGCGCCTACAAAATAGGGGATAGAATTATGACATTTTTATTATATTTAATTTTTTTACTAGTAATGGCGGCGATCTGCGATTTTTGTCAGGCCTGCGATATTGCGGCGGACACATCGGACACTTTTGACACTATTTTGGGACCATTCACGTTTATACAGCGAACAGTGCTATAAATATGCATTGATTACTGTATAAATGTGACTGGCAGGGAAGGGGTTAACACTAGGGGGCGATCAAGGGGTTAAATATGTTCCCTATTAGTGATTCTTACTGTGTGGGGGGAGGGGACTGACTGGGGGAGGTGACCGATCTGTGTCTCTATGTACAAGGGACACACCATCGGTCTCCTCTCTCCCTGACAGGATGTGGATCTCTATGTTTACACACACAGATCCACGTCCTGCCTCTGTAACAGCCGATCGCATGTACCTGGCGGACATCGCGGCCGCCAGGCACGTGCATCGGCATCACGTGACGGGGCGGGCACAGCTGTTCCCCGCCGCGCGCCGGGGGGATGTAAACACAGCAGGATGTCCATGGACGTCCAACCCGGCACTTGAGAGCCGCGCTGCAGACGTCTTTCGTCTATAGCGCGGGTCTCAAGTGGTTAAAGAGTAACTCCACTTCTTTTGTTGAGAACAAAAACAAAACCTTCCCCTCTGGGTGATCTCTGTACATTGTAGGGATTTTGACAAACTTTGCTGCAGATTCCTATTTCTTGTTATTCTGAAGAAATAGCTGTTTGCTTGTCTGTGTCCATGTGTAAAGTGAATGTGAGTGGGAGTGGTTTTATAATTATCAACCAGCTGCTGCACCTGCAGGGCTCTGAGGAAAGTGGCAGGGTCTGTATCCTTTCAGATGTGATTTTCTATTGGGAGTATCTCACAAAAAAAATGAAATTTTTGTTCGAGGGGATGGGCAAAATCTGACTTGTATCTTAGTGTAGACTTCTGGGAAAATCAGTGAGCCAATCGCACAAGCAGGATTTTTTTTCACTCGGGGGGGGGGGTGCTTTGTATACCAGAACGCCTCCAGGTGGCCATATTGCATTTTACAGAAAATTACAGAGCTACAGATTGAAAATGAAAGGTCATTTCTAATAACATTCAAGTACAATATGACTTGTGTCGCAATTGTATACACTATATTATTATTATTATCATTATTGTTTTGCTACTTTTTTTCCCACAAAGGTAGAGTTACCCTTTAATCACTTGCTGACCAGCTCACATACATTTACTGCGACAGGTCGGCTCTCCTGCTACCTGTACGTCGGTCCGTGCAAGGAGGATAGCGGGCGGCACGCGCTGCAGGTTACGCAGACTCGATGTCGGCCAGCGGCCCGCGATCGCTGTGCACAGAGGCAGAACGGGGAACATGTAAACAAGGCGATTCCTCGTTCTGCCTAATGACATGTCAGAGATCTTCTGTTTCCAGTGATCAGGAAAAGCGATCTCTGTCATGTCCCAGTGAGCCCATCCCCCTCTACAGTTAGAACACACCCAGGGAACACACTTAACCCCTTGATCGCCCCCTAGTGTTAACCCCTTCCCTGCCAGTGTCATTTTTGCATTGATCGGTGCATTTTCATAGCACTGATCAATGTAATATTGTCACTAGCCCCCAAATGACAGTGTCATTTGGGGTCCCAAATGACAGTGTCATTTGGGGTCAGATTTGTCCGCCGCAATGTCGCAGTCCCGCTAAAAATCGCAGATCGCCGCCATTACCAGTAAAAACAATAAAAAAAAAGTCCCTAAATCTATCCCGTAGCTTGTAGACGTGATAGTTTTTTTTTTTTACCAAAATATGTAGAAGAATATTTATCATAGTACATTTTTCATTTTTTTGGGATATGTATTATAGCAGAAAGTAAAAAAAAATATATATATTTTTTTAAATTGTCATTCTTTTTTTGTTTATAGCACAAAAAATAAAAACCGCAGAGGTGATCAAATACCACAAAAAGAAATCTCTATTTGTGGGAAAAAAAGGACGTCAATTTTGTTTGTGTACAACGTCGCACGACCACGCAATTGTCAGTTAAATCGGTGCAGTGCCGTATCTCAAAAAACACCTGGTCATTAAAGCGGAGTTCCACCCAAAAATAGAACATCTGCTTTTCAGAACCCTCCCCCCCTCCAGTGTCACATTTGGTACCTTTCAGGGGGGAGGGGGGGAGCAGATACCTGTCTAATTCGGGTATTCTGCTCCCACTTCCGGGCATAGATACCCAAGCCATCCGTGGGTATCTACACCACTTCCGGCCACCTTCTCCGTCTCCCCGTGCTGTCTTCTGGGAGACACACAGGTCCCAGAAGACAGCGGGGACCAGTGGGATCGCGCAGCGCGAGTCGCGCATGCGCAGTAGGGAATCAGGAAGTGAAGCCGCAAGGCTTCACTCCCTGATTCCCTTACCAAAGATGGCGGCGCCTCCAACCGAGAGCCGAGGGACAGATCGGCTTCGGGTGCCGACATCGCAGGCGCCCAGGACAGGTAAGTGTGCTTTTTTTAACCACTTAAGCTCCGGACCAATACGCAGCTTAAAGACCAGGCCCCTTTTTGTGATTCGGCACTGCGTCGCTTTAACTGAAAATTGCGCGGTCGTGTGACGTGGCTCCCAAACAAAATTGACGTCCTTTTTTTCCCACAAATAGAGCTTTCTTTTGGTGGCATTTGATCACCTCTGCGGTTTTTATTTTTTTGCGCTATAAACAAAAATAGAGCGACAATTTTGAAAAAAATGCAATATTTTTTACTTTTTGCTATAATAAATATCCCCCAAAAATATATATAAAAACTTTTTTTTTCCTCAGTTTAGGCCGATACGCATTCTTCTACATATTTTTGTAAAAAAAAAATCGCAATTGCCGTTTATTGATTGGTTTGCGCAAAAGTTATAGCGTTTACAAAATAGGGGATAGTTTTATGGCATTTTTATTAATTTTTTTTTTTTTTTTACTAGTAATGGCGGTGATCAGCGTTTTTTTTTTTTTGTGACTGCGGACACATTGGACACTTTTGACACATTTTTGGGACCATTGTCATTTTCACAGCGATCAGTGCTAAAAAATTGCATTGATTACTGTAAATATGACACTGGCAGTGAAGGGGTTAACCACTGGAGGGGTTAAGTGTGCCTAAGGGAGTGTTTACTACTGTGTGGGGGCGTGGCTACGACTGACACGTCTCCGATCTCCGCTCTGATTACACAGAGCGGAGATCGGTGACATTGTCAGTAGAGGAGCGGGGAGATGCTGTGTTTACACTAACATCTCCCCGCTCCATCCCTCCGTGAGACGATCGCGGGGATCCCTGCAGCGATCGAGTCCGCGGGACCCGCGGTCCGACTCACGGGTAAGGCAGGGGGGTCGCGAGCGCGCCGCCGGCGTCGGGCAGTTAAAGGGGACGTACAGGGACGTGATTGTGCCTGTACGAACCATTCTGCCGACGTATATATACAGTGGTTGGTCCTTAAGTGGTTAAAAGTCAGCAGCTGCAGTATTTGTAGCTGCTGACTTTTAAATATAAATAGGCGGAACTCCGCTTTAAGGGGGCAAATCCTTCTGGGGCTGAAGTGGTTAAAGCAAATATAAAAGACACATAGGGGTGTATTCATAAAAAAAAAAAAAAAATCGCATAGCTGTTCAACCATGGAAAACTTCATGTACACTTTTGTATACAAAATTTATGAATTTAACAAATTTAACGAATTTAACTAAACTAAATGAGTTAATTAATGCCTCAAAACTAAACAAAACAACTTTTTTTTGTTCTGTCTGTCGTCCACCTCTCCTCCCAGCTCCCAGAATCCCCAATGATCCTGCCATGAAGATCCCTATTCAGGCACTTCCTGTTATAGGGTGACAACGCTCTGTCCCTGTCTCCCAATTTTGCTCCTGTGTTGTCACCAGGTGACACGGGCGATCAAGACCACAAATAACCAGTTGAATACACATTACACAGGAATGGTCCACCATCAGGAACCCCACCCTGAGAAATGCCAGGCAGCCAACCCTGAAGAGCATAGAGTCATGAAGTGGTTGGAAAGAGGCCACAGGAGATCAGCAGCACTGAAAAGAGGTGAAAGCAAATGTTCTAGTGAGAAAATCCAAGGCATTATATAAAACTCAGATAAAATAAATTGACCTTGTGACTTTATGAGAGTTGCACTGCTTGCTGGACAGCATTGGCTGGTTATTATTGCCATCGCTGCGTCAATCATCTTCTTTACTCGGCTCAGCAGATCGGAATAACAGCTCAAGTGAACCAAAGTTCACCTTTTTCCTACATCTCAGTGTTATTTGTCGCCTGAGGACAAAGACAAAGGCCTGCAATCAATCCAGATCCCCTCACCGCCATTGTCCCGAGTCAGCACATTTGTTTCCCGTCCTTCTATCACCGGTAAGAGAGGAAGCAGAACTGGCTGAGGATCAGGAGATCAGAGAACACAGGTGACAGAATGTCAGGAACTCGACTCGGCCAATCAAACTCAGTACATGGTGTATACAGTATATGAATATATATATATTCTTGGTTGAATATTTATATAATAATTCTTTATATTCCTTATTTATATAATAAGGACTCCTATGGTGTCTGTGGGAGGAATAGTGCCCCATCATTGGTATCAGTGGAAGAAATAGTGCCCCATCATTGGTGTCAGCGGGGAGAATCGTGCCCCATCATTGGTGTCAGTTGGAGGAATAGTGCCCCATCATTGGTGTCAGTGGGAGGAATCGTGCCCCATCATTGGTGTCAGTGGGAGGAATCGTGCCCCATCATTGGTGTCAGCGGGAGGAATCGTGCCCCATCATTGGTGTCAGTGGGAGGTATTGTGCCCCATCATTGGTGCCAGTGGGAGGAATCGTGCCCCATCATTGGTGTCAGTGGGAGGAATAGTGCCCCATCATTGGTAATATATTTCCATAGGCGACCCTACAAATAACAAACTCGGCAAAGAAGCCAGAGTATCTTTATGAACTTTGTGCATTCTTATAACCCTGTGTTATGTTGTGTCCCAGGATCTCGTGCACAAAACTGCCCCTCCCACTCGGCACATTCGGGGATCTTTAGTGGCACTTCAAGCATCACCCCTATTTTTTGGTGTGTTTTGTGAACATCATGTGCAAAATCGTGCAGTTTGGAGCGTGTTGCTCAATCCATTGGTGGGAGATTGTCTATCATTGGTGGGAGATTGTCTATCATTGGTGGGAGATTGTCTATCATTGGTCGGAGATTGTCTATCATTGGTGGGAGATTGTCTATCATTGGTGGGAGATTGTCTGTCATTGGTGGGAGATTGTCTGTCATTGGTGGGAGATTGTCTATCATTGGTGGGAGATTGTCTATCATTGGTGGGAGATTGTCTATCATTGGTGGGAGATTGTCTATCATTGGTGGGAGATTGTCTGTCATTGGTGGGAGATTGTCTGTCATTGGTGGGAGATTGTCTGTCATTGGTGGGAGATTGTCTATCATTGGTGGGAGATTGTCTGTCATTGGTGGGAGATTGTCTATCATTGGTCGGAGATTGTCTATCATTGGTCGGAGATTGTCTATCATTGGTGGGAGATTGTCTATCATTGGTGGGAGATTGTCTATCATTGGTCGGAGATTGTCTATCATTGGTGGGAGATTGTCTGTCATTGGTCGGAGATTGTCTATCATTGGTCGGAGATTGTCTGTCATTGGTGGGAGATTGTCTATCATTGGTGGGAGATTGTCTATCATTGGTCGGAGATTGTCTATCATTGGTCGGAGATTGTCTATCATTGGTCGGAGATTGTCTGTCATTGGTGGGAGATTGTCTATCATTGGTGGGAGATTGTCTGTCATTGGTGGGAGATTGTCTATCATTGGTGGGAGATTGTCTATCATTGGTCGGAGATTGTCTATCATTGGTGGGAGATTGTCTGTCATTGGTCGGAGATTGTCTATCATTGGTGGGAGATTGTCTATCATTGGTCGGAGATTGTCTGTCATTGGTGGGAGATTGTCTGTCATTGGTGGGAGATTGTCTGTCATTGGTGGGAGATTGTCTATCATTGGTGGGAGATTGTCTATCATTGGTCGGAGATTGTCTATCATTGGTCGGAGATTGTCTATCATTGGTCGGAGATTGTCTATCATTGGTGGGAGATTGTCTGTCATTGGTGGGAGATTGTCTGTCATTGGTGGGAGATTGTCTGTCATTGGTGGGAGATTGTCTATCATTGGTGGGAGATTGTCTATCATTGGTGGGAGATTGTCTATCATTGGTCGGAGATTGTCTATCATTGGTCGGAGATTGTCTATCATTGGTCGGAGATTGTCTATCATTGGTGGGAGATTGTCTATCATTGGTGGGAGATTGTCTATCATTGGTGGGAGATTGTCTATCATTGGTCGGAGATTGTCTATCATTGGTCGGAGATTGTCTATCATTGGTCGGAGATTGTCTATCATTGGTGGGAGATTGTCTATCATTGGTCGGAGATTGTCTATCATTGGTCGGAGATTGTCTATCATTGGTCGGAGATTGTCTATCATTGGTCGGAGATTGTCTATCATTGGTCGGAGATTGTCTATCATTGGTCGGAGATTGTCTATCATTGGTCGGAGATTGTCTATCATTGGTGGGAGATTGATATGATGAGCCCCCAGGGGGGTGGGATTTGTTGCGGAGTGAAATGACATGCAGAATGTATCATTGTTCTCCTCTCACAATAGGGGGCGCGGCCTCCAGCGCAGGGTCTCCATGGTGACAGAAATGCTTTGACATGCGGACCCTCCTATGTATTATTCTCATCTAACAAACTTCAGTTTATAATATAATTATAGCCCCGCCCACAACTGAGAGGAAGATCTGAACATTGTGTACAAAGAACTTCTTCACCGAGCGCTCAGATCTCTATAGAATGAGGAATGGACTAGACCCCGGGGGTCTCCAAACTTTCTAAACAAAGGGCCAGTTTACTGTCCTTCAAATTTTAGGGGGGCACTATTCCTATCACTGACACCAACAATGGGGCACTATTCCTATCTCTGACACCAACAATGGGGCACTATTCCTATCTCTGACACCAACAATGGGGCACTATTCCTATCTCTGACACCAACAATGGGGCACTATTCCTATCACTGACACCAACAATGGGGCACTATTCCTATCTCTGACACCAACAATGGGGCACTATTCCTATCTCTGACACCAACAATGGGGCACTATTCCTATCACTGACACCAACAATGGGGCACTATTCCTATCACTGACACCAACAATGGGGCACTATTCCTATCACTGACACCAACAATGGGGCACTATTCCTATCACTGACACCAACAATGGGGCACTATTACTTCCACTGACACCAACAATGGGACATTATTCCTATCACTGACACCAACAATGGGGCACTATTCCTTCCACTGACACCAACAATGGGGCACTATTCCTATCACTGACACCAACAATGGGGCACTATTCCTATCACTGACACCAACAATGGGGCACTATTCCTATCACTGACACCAACAATGGGGCACTAGTCCTAACACTGACACCAACAATGGGGCACTATTTCTAACACTGACACCAACAATGGGGCACTATTCCTTCCACTGACACCAACAATATGGCACTACTCCTTCCACTGACACCAAAAATGGGGCACTATTACTCCCACTGACACCAACAATGGGGCACTATTCCTCCCACTGACACCAACAATGGGGCAATATTCCTCCCACTGACTCCAACAATGGGGCAATATTCCTCCCACTGACACTAACAATGGGGCACTATTCCTAACACTGACACCAAAAATGTGGCACTATTGAGGGTTCTGAGAGACGTTAAAAAACATCTAAAAATACAGATGAACGCACAAAAAAGCGGCTCACCGGTGTTTCTTAACCTTTTTGATCCATTGGGAAAAAAAACACTGACGCTGAAAAATCGCTAAAAACCGCTATCGCAAAAACGTTGAAAAAGTCACTGCAAAGCTACTGGCTTTTTCATAACGTTAATATAACGTCCATTGTGCATGAGACCTTAGTGTCACTCAGTGGCGGTGCGTCCATAGTGGGCGCAGGAGCGCCACCCCCTCTCTCTCCTGCGCCCGTCACTAACAACAACAATACATAGGTTCATGCATTGCATGAACCTATGTATTGTCGCCGCCGCTGCCACCCACTATTCAGATGCCCGGCCCCCTGGTGAGCGCCGGCTATCTGAATAACAGCGGCTGGTTGGTTTTTGGAAGTGCCTATCAGAGCCACCGGCTCTGATAGGTTTCCCAATTACAGCCTGAGGGCTGTAATCGGCTTCTAAATAGTTAACCAGGGGACGCACGGGGGGTGTGTTCCTTGGTTAACACTGACAGGCATCTCAGCCAATCAGGTTCACCGGGTCTGGTTACCGGTAACCTGATTGTCTGAAGTGACATCGAGGGCGGGAGAAGGATGGCGCTGACCCGAGGAAGGTAAGTGCAGGGCTGGGGGGTAACTGGCTGCATTTGGGGGGAAACTGACAGTATTTGGGGACAAACTGGCTGCATTTGGGGACAAACTGGCTGCATTTGTGGGGAAACTGGCTGAATTTGTGGGGAAACTGGCTGTACTTGGGGGGAAACTGGCTGCATTTGGGAGGAAACTGGCTTTATTTGGGGACAAACTGGCTTTATTTGGGGACAAACTGGCTGCATTTGGGGGGAAACTGGCTGTATTTGGGGACAAACTGGCTGCATTTGGGGGGAAACTGGCTATATTTTGGGGGAAACTGGCTGTATTTTGGGGACAAACTGGCTGTATTGGGGGACAAACTGGCTGTATTTGGGGGGAAACTGGCTGTATTTGGGGGGAAACTGGCTGTATTTGGGGGACAAACTGGCTGTATTTTGGGGAAACTGGCTGTATTTTGGGGGGAAACTGGCTGTATTTTGGGGGGAAACTGAATGTATTTTGGGGACAAACTGGCTGCATTTGGGGACAAACTGGCTGCATTTGGGGACAAACTGGCTGCATTTTGGGGGAAACTGGCTGCATTTTGGGGGAAACTGACAGTATTTTGGGGGAAACTGAATGTATTTTGGGGGAAACTGGCTGCATTTGGGGGGGAACTGGCTGCATTTGGGGACAAACTGGCTGCATTTGGGGACAAACTGGCTGCATTTGGGGGGAAACTGACTGTATTTTGGGGGAAACTGACTGTATTTTGGGGGAAACTGACTGTATTTTGGGGGAATCTGACTGTATTTTGGGGGGAAACTGGCTGTATTTTGGGGGGAACTGGCTGCATTTGGGGACAAACTGGCTGCATTTGGGGACAAACTGGCTGCATTTTGGGGGAAACTGGCTGCATTTTGGGGGAAACTGACTGTATTTTGGGGGAAAACTGGCTGTATTTTGGGGGAAACTGGCTGCATTTGAGGGGGCAAACTGGTGGCATTTGGGCACAGTGGCTGTGTTTAATGGGCACA
Source organism: Rana muscosa (assembly GCA_029206835.1). NCBI lineage: Eukaryota > Metazoa > Chordata > Amphibia > Anura > Ranidae > Rana > Rana muscosa. The sequence goes on from CM055126.1 coordinate 228,553,480, forward strand.
GTGGCGGCAATTGATGATTTTTTTTTTCAGTTTGTTTGCGCCCCCCCCAAAAATTTTGAGCACCAGCCGCCACTGGTGTCACTGGTCCCCAAAAAGTGTTAAAAGTGTCAATTAGGAGGTGTCCAAATTGTCCGCCGCAACGTCGCAGTCCCGCTATAAGTCGCTGATTGCCGCCATTACTTGTAAAAGAAGAAAACTAAAAATTCAAAAAATCTACCCCATAGTTTGTAGACGCGATAACGTTTGCGCAAAACAATCAATATACGCTTATTTGAATTTTTTTACCAAAAATATGTAGCAGAATACATATTGCCCTAAATTGATGAAGAAATTTGATTTTTTTTTTTATTAGATACGTTTTATAGCAGAAAGTAAAAAATATTGTTTTTTTTCCCCAAAGATGCCATATTTTTATTTTTTTTGTTTAAAGCGCAAAAAATAAAAACCGCAGAGATGATCAAATGCCACCTAAAGAAAGCTCTATTTGTGGGGGAAAAAAAGGACATACATTTTATTTGGGTACAGCGTCGCACGACCGCGCAATGGTCAGTAAAAGTAACGCAGTGGCGTATCGCACAAAATGGCCTAGTCATGAAGGGGGGGGTAAAACCTTTTGGGGCTAAAGTGGTTAAGTAGACTGGAAGACTTGCATTGAGAGAGAAAGAGCAAAACACAATCACTGAACAGCAAACTGCTCCAAAGATTGGATCTTCCCATGTTTGGGTGAACATAGGAAACCAACCAGGGCAGTGAACAGTATGCAGGTTGTCTGTCTCCCCCTGCTGGACGCATCCCGCCTGTGCGGGGAACATCTTTTTCGCCTCGCACGCCAAAAGCATTTCCAGCTTGTTAGGAAGAGATTAGCGCTACGGCCGTGATGGGCCGCCATATAAATTTCCTTGATGCTTTTACATCCCTTACATTGCAATTCAATCAGTATAAAACAGCCTTTGGGGGGTCTTTACGAAGGACGGGGTGTAAATCTTCCTGGGCGGAGAGCGGCTGTGTACCAAGATCAATGCGCCGCTTCATGGCGGAGACTGGCTAATAGCGGCGCCGACCCCCCCCCCCCATACCAGGACATACTGCCAATAAAAAGAACCAGTCACCACCACGCTTATACAAAGGGGTGGAATATTTGGGAGTCTGTTTATGAAAATTCACACAACATTCACCCAGGATTCACACACTTTTCTAATTTGACTTCATCTGGAAAATTTGCAAAATCTGTGTGTAAGTTGTGTGAACCTTGGGTGTAAACATAAAAAAATAGACCCCTAATGCCGATGGAATAAAATCCGATGGGAAATTCCAATCGTCTGTGTGGAGAAAAATCCACGCATGCTCAGAATCAAGTCGACGCATGCTCGGAAGCATTGAATGTTCATTTTTCTCGGCTCTTCGGAGTGTTTTACGTCACCGCGTTTTGGACGGTCGGAATTTAGTCTGACAGTGTGTAGGCAAGACTGATGGAAGTCAGCTTCATCGGAATTCCGACGGAAAATTCTATCGGATTTTATTCCATCGGAAATCCGATCGTGTGTACAGGGCATAAGGCTGGTCATACATTATACAATCTTCTTGTACGATTTTCCTTTAGATTTACCAAAACCATATAATATGAGGTCACACCTAAACACTTTCAATTTGTATGCAATCAGGCCGGCCCTTCCACTACATAGTTGAAGGTAAATCTAAAGGAAACTGAATTAAATAAAATTGGATAGTGAGACTAAAGCCCCGTACACACGGTCGGACTTTTGCCAACAAACTTCATTTTGAGCAAGTTTTACAAAAAATCCGACCGTGTGTACGCTCCATCGGACAAACTTTTTTGGGTTTTCATCGGACAAATGTTCGGTCTGCAAATGGACAAACTTTTTGCCAACAAAAGTCCGATGGAGCAAAGTCCTACCGTGTGTACAGAAAACCATCGGACTTTTGTCCGATGGACAAAACAAGTAATGTTAAAATCAACCAACAATAGCAGAAGTTGACCAAAGGGTGGCGGTAAAGAGCAGAAAAACCACGTGATGTTGGAAAAAGTTTTGGGAAAGTTTGCAGAAAAGTCTGAGCGTGTGTATGCTATGGGTGTTCCCGACCAACTCCGTTCAGACAAAAAACCACGGAAAAGTCAGATGGAAGTCCGACCGTGTGTACGAGGCTTTAGATTGCACTGCAGGTCGCAAGGGCGGTACGATTGGAATTGGTGTGAACCTAATATTTCAGGCATGTTCTTGTCACAACACAGCAGCGGTCCCTGCACTGAAAGAGTTAAGCCTCATACACACGATCGGACTTCGAACAAACTTTTCCGTGGATTTTTGTCCGAAGGGAGTTGGCCGCGAACGCCCATAGCATACACACGCTGTGACTTTTTCAGCCAACAAACATGAACGTAGTGACGTAATTGATGTACTACGTGTTTTTTCTGCTCTTTACCGCCACCCTTTGGTCAACTTCTGCTATTGTTGGTTGATTTTAACATTGGTTCTGAGCATGCGTATTTGTATTTCGGACTGATGGACTTCTGTACACACGGCAGGACTTTGCACCGTAGGACTTTTGTAGCCGAAAAGTTTGTCCGTTTGCAGAGCGAACTTTTGTCCGATGAAAACCGAAAAAGTTTGTCCGATGGAGCGTACACACGGTTGGATTTTTTTGAAAACCTGCTCATTTTGAAGTTTGTTGTCAGAATGTCCGATCGTGTGTATGGGGCTTTAGAAATACTTTCCCGGTTGAAGCAAGGAATCAGAAGGTTGTGTCATTGTTGCGATGTGCTGCACTGTGCACAAGGAATGTGACGCCATCCTCCGCCTCCATACTTCGCATTACATTTTAAATTAATTTATCTGTCTGAAAAGAAGTGACATCAGTTCATGGCACAGATGGGCAATTACAATTATGGGTCACATCCCCAGACACCCAATAAGACTGCTTCCTATAAAAGGTTATCGATCCCAGGACCTAAGGCAAGACATAATATAATATACTGCCAATGATGGGCAAATCGCTTTTGAAACTGGGCCAATCAGTGAATGCCCACATTCCCGGACTATGCAATTCTCTATAGATAGGAAAGGTTTGCATGCAGATATTCAGGCAACTCAAAAATTTCCCTTAGGCTACTTTCACACTGAGGCACTGGATGCGCTGGCAGTATAGCGGCGCTATTTTTAGCACCGCTATATTGTTTTTTTTGCCGCGATTTGCGGGCGCTAGCGGGGGTATTTTAACCCCCGCTAGCGGCCGAAAAGGGGTTAAAAACGCCCGCAATAACACCTCTTTGAGGCATTTTGCGGGCGTATTAGAGGCGCTACCCCATTGATTTCAATGGCTAGGGGCGCTATAGGAGCGCTATTTTTAGCGCTCCTATTGCGCCTCAAAGATGCAGCTTGCAGGAGTTTTTTGAGCCTCCTGCAAGCGCAACGCTCCAGTGTGAAAGCCTTCGGGCTTTCACATTGGATAGTATTGAGAGGCTTTTTGGGGCGCATTGCAGGCTCTATTTAGAGCGCAATAGCGCCTGCAAAGCGCCTCAGTGTGAAAGGGGCCTTATATAACCATCGCTAAAGGTAATCCCAGTGCTCCAATGAGCGAGGAGGGGGGTCAGAGCAGAGAGCTGTGAATGACAGTCAGCAGCTCTCTGCTCAGGGAGCGCTGAAACCCGAGTGATCGGTGGTGTTCGATCACTTGGTTCTCAGTGCAGAGGCACCGGGGAACAGATGCAGCATCCACCTAGGTAAGTATTATTTTATAAAAAAAGGCCCAGAGACTCAAATATTCTTTACAGGCAGTAAATGAGATTTAAAAGTCCTCACTGACCTCTGTAGCTGCAGGCACTGTGGAGCAATTCACTCTTAATATGTAAAGTAAAAAGACTTTAATTTTCTCTGAGCATTTCCCCCTGCTTCCACCTCCCAACAGCATCTCCACAGCTCGGGCCCTCTGCAACTCTTCCCCCAGCAGTGACTCAGTTGCTCAGCTCACCCTGCCCCCCTCTCCCATCAGTGACTCTGTAGCTCAGCTTTGTAGGCACTGTGGAGAAATTCACCCTATACATTTTAAAGTGGTTGTAAATCTCAGACATGAAATATGAACAAAGCATATCCCTCTATAGTGTGTACTTGTCTCAATCCAGAGCACTAAGTGTAATTTCTGTGTGCTGCCTCCTTGCTCTGCTATTAGCATGAGTCACTTCTAATCATGTTTTCATGACACCAAGAGGAAAACGGTGACAGGGGAGGGATCTCAAGCTGAATGACAGCCTCAGCTTTGTTCATGTGTGCTGTGTGAAGGGGGTGTGACCCTTCCCTTCAATCAGCTCTCAGAGCTCTCCTCACTGATGTAACTTCAACTCCCCACCCCCTGCTTTTTAGAGCTAAGAGATCCTGTGTAATTTCTATACTTTGTACGGATGTAGGGAAAAGATGGCTATAGATAAACAGGTACAACGTATGTAGGAGGATTTGTTTCATCTCTGTGTATCATCTGAGGTCAGTCACTTCACTGGGTATATGTGAGGGTTTACAACCACTTTAACGCAAAAACACTCTTAGTAGTTCCCCTTGCTTCCCACTCCTAGTATTGACTCAACAGTTTATGAACCCTTGCTCTCCTTTCCCAGCAGTGACCCAGGAGCTTGCCTCTGCCTCCCCTTTCCAGCAGTGACTCAGCAGCTCAGCTCACCCTGCCTCCCCTTTCCAGCAGTGACTCAGCAGCTCCGCTCACCCTGCCTCCCCTTTCCAGCAGTGACGCAGCAGCTCAGCTCACCCTGCCTTCCCTTTCCAGCAGTGACTCAGCAGCTCAGCTCACCCTGCCTCCCCTTTCCAGCAGTGACATAGCAGTTCAGCTCACCCTGCCTCCCCTTTTCAGCAGAAACTCAGCAGTTCAGTTCACCCTGCCTCCCCTTTCCAGCAGTGACTCTGCAGCTCAGCTCACAAAGATGGCATACAACTTTTAAAAATGTTACAGTCTTACAGATGGGAGCCCTCATATCGTTGGCTCTCACTAGACGTAGTTTCTCTTTATACGTCTATTCCCCATAACGTGGGCTTGTTAGCCACACAATACTATTTAAATGAGGACCCTATACTAAATCCTAGACAAATACATTTCCTCCTTGATATGTTAGAATACTGTCTCACCCATAATTATTTTGAAACGAATGGTGAGTTTTATATACAGATTCAGGGTACAGCTATGGGGGGCCAACTTTGCCCCAAGTTATGCAAACCTCACAATGGGTTACTGGGAACATTTCCATATTTGGCAGAATAACCCCTTTTCCTCCAATCTGGTATTTTACGGTCGCTATATAGACGACGTGGTGATTATTTGAGATGGGCCAGACAAGTCTATTCCAGACTTTTTACATTATTGCAACTCTAACACCATGGGTTTATCATTTACTTCTGTTACTGACGAGAACACTCTAGCTTTCCTAGATTTGGAATTGTCTCACGATGATCACACCATACATGCCCAGAATTACACCAAGCCATCTGCGGGTAACTCCTTTTTGCACTACGGGAGCTGCCATCATCCACGTTGGGTGAATAATATACCCAAAAGCCAATTTTGTAGACTTAGACACAACTGCACTAGGCTACAGGATTACACAACTCATGGCTTAAACCTGAAGACTAAGTTTTTAGAAAAGGGTTACCCCGATCAGTTAGTGGAGGGAGCCTTTCAACATTACCTCAACACTGAGGTTAGGAGTGACAGAATTACTACCACAGATGACAACTTACAACAGGTCAGGTTTGTTACCCAATTCCACAGTCAGTTTAGACGAATGGAAAGGATCTTGGTCAAACATTGGTCAATCTTGAGCGAGGATCCCCACCTCAAATCAACACTCCCTGAAAGACCAATAGTCAGCTATAGAAGAGCTAAAAACCTGAAGGCACGTATAGCCCCAAGTAAAATTACACAATTAGGGCCTACTGCTAGCACCTCTTTGACATTTTTCAATGTAAAGGGGATGTACCAATGCAGGAAAGCCCTATGTCTCACCTGTAAACATGTCACTCACAGACAAAAAGAGTTTACGTGTAAGGATAAAATATACACCATACCTGATTTTTTCACGTGCTCTTCCGAGTATGTTGTCTATTGTCTTACGTGCCCTTGTGGCCTACTCTATGTGGGCCGCACTATTCGCACCCTCCGCAAAAGGTTTGGGGAGCACCGTAATTTTGTGGAGAAGGGTTTAGAAAAATACAGTGTTGCAAGGCATTTCAAAGAATTTCACCAGCAGTCTTCTGAGGGGCTACGTGTTTAGGTCATAGAGGCCGTCTCCAAACACTTGCCCAAGGCAGAACGTTACAAGAGGCTATGTGAGAGGGAAAATTACTAGATCTACACTTTAGATAGCCTCTCTCCTGGGGGCCTCAATGAGGGCATTGAAATTAATATACTCTTATAATATAGTGTTATCCAGTATATTCAGTATAGGTCTGCCACATTTATTCCTTGTGGCACACTTTTCATGGTCCATTAGGGTGCCTACTTTGAGTTGATTGATAAATAGAAAAGGTATCAGGTGCGCACGCGTCAGCTCAAGCATAATGATGCCGATTATATATTACCATACTACCCAATCAACTTTATTCTAATTTGCATTCTTCTCAACATTTTTTATCTTCATTTTTTTTTTTCTTTTCTTATCTTACTTTATTTATTATGAGGTATTGAAGGATTCTAAAAGTGACGTTTGGGGGAAGTTATAGTAAACTTTGGATTCCCAATTTTATTAATATTTTACTAATTTATCAATAATTTATAGATATATGTGTGCGTTTTTATATATTTTAATACTGCACCTTGAGTGCTTGATTATACATTATTGTTATAATGTTTTTATTATACATTTTCTCCATATGTATGTGTGCATATATGTGTGTATATGTGTATATATATGTATATGTATGTACATATTAATATACTTTTATTGTACTCACCTCTTGTATTAATTCATTGTACCTAGGTGGTGTTTTCTCTTTTTCCTTTTTGTTTTTTCCCCCCCTTATCCTTATCATTATTATTATTTATATTATAAATTGACAACACTCCTATTAGTGCTATTTGAATCCACATTGTCAGCGCCATGCCATGTTCTTTAGCCGCGTCCTGTATCCATCTCTTTGGCAACTAAGTAAGCTAATTCACTTGCATTGTGGTGTGGTATAAATTGCCCCACTCTAAGATGGCCCCTATGAGCCTGATGAAGAAGCACGCATGCTTCGAACGCGTGCATCCCCCGCTGACATCATACCCGGAAGTGACGATTCCACTAGCTGTGTTTCAGTGAGGATTCTTCCCCATCTCTGCGGCCGCGAGAGTGAAGTTCCTTCTACCACCGCTAACAACTACGTGGGATTTCAGCTTGTAAACATCAGGATTCGCAGCTCCCGGGTCGAGCGGATGACAACACTTAAGATAAGCCTTATACTATACTCGTTTGTGAGTGTATCTCTTACTGCTGTATTATATAGTTCTTTAATAAATCTCTGATACTACTACGCTTAGAAGGTGCTGCTTTTTTCCTCTTCCTGTCTTATTTCAGATTACTTCTATCTGCAAGCTGGCAGCCTTCCTTGCAGATAGTCTCCAAGCTATTCCACACATGGACTAATTGATATGGACTTTAAATGTGTGTCTTTATACAGCCTATTGAAGTTCCCATTCCCATCCTGTCAGCCCCTTTTTATGTTTAGTTTTCTTGTATATCCTAATCCAGAGTGGGCTCAATCCATTTATTGTTTAGCTCAGCTCACCCTGCCTCCCCTTTCCAGCACTCAGGAGCTCAGCTCACCCTGCCTCCCCTTTCCAGCAGTGACTCAGGAGCTCAGCTCACCCTGCCTCCCCTTTCCAGCACTCAGGAGCTCAGCTCACCCTGCCTCCCCTTTCCAGCAGTGACTCAGGAGCTCAGCTCACCCTGCCTCCCCTTTCCACCAGTGACTCAGGAGCTCAGCTCACCCTGCCTCCCCTTTCCCCTTTCCAGCAGTGACTCAGGATCTCAGCTCACCCAGCTTCCCCTTTCCAGCATTGACTCAGGAGCTCAGCTCACCCTGCCTCCCCTTTCCAGCAGTGACTCAGCAGCTCAGCTGACCCTGCCTCCTCTTTTCAGCAGTGACTCTGGAGCTCACCTCACCCTGCCTCCCCTCTCCAGCAGTGACTCAGCATTTCAGCTCATGGTCACCCTGCCTCTCCTTTCCAGCAGTAACTCAGCAGTTCAGCTCACCCTGCCTCCCCTTTCCAGCAGCAACTCAGATGCTCAGCTCACCCTGCCTCCCCTTTCCAGCAGTGGCTCAGCAGCTCCGCTCACCCTGCCTCCCCCTTTCCAGCAGTGGCTCAGCAGCTCTGCTAACCCTGCCTCCCCTTTCCAGCAGTGACTCAGGAGCTCACCTCACCCTGCCTCCCCTTTCCAGCAGTGACTCAGGAGCTCACCTCACCCTGCCTCCCCTTTCCAGCAGTGACCCAGGAGCTCAGCTCACCCTGCTGCCTCCCATTTCCAGCAGTGACTCAAGAGCTTAGTTCCCTATACTCTCCTCTCTTAGAAGTGGCTCTGCAACACACCCTGCTCCGCCCCCCCCCCCCTACCCTCCACCAGCACTGTCCCAGCAGCTTAGCTTTCTATGCTCTCCTCTCCTAGCATTGATAATGCACCTCAATATCCCCTGCCCAGCAGTGATTTAGAAGCTTAGCTCCATATACTTTCCCCACCTAGCAGTGACTCTGCATCTCAGTTCATCCTGCTCTCCCTCCCAGCAGTGACCCAGCAAACGCTTTTATGCTCCCTCTCCTAACACTGCACCTCAGATCACCCTGCTCCCCACTCCAACAGTGATGCAGTAGTACAGCTTTCAATGCCCTCCTCTCCTAGCAGTGACTGCAGCTCAGCTCACCCAGCTCCCCCCTCCCAGCAGTGACCCAGCAGCATAGCTTTCCCTGCTTCCCTCTCCCAAAAATAACTCAGTAGCTCAGCCCTGCAGGCAATCTGGAACAATTCACCCTTACATTTTAAAACGAAAACACTATAGTTATCTTTTAGTAGTTCCCCTCGCTTCTCTTTCCTAAAGGTGACTTAGCAGCTAGGGCTCACCCTGATTTCCCCCTCCCCCAGCAGTGACTTAGCACCCCAACTCCCCTTCTCAGTAGTGACTCAGAGCAGCTCAATTGTCTTGTTCCCTGTCCTAGCAGGGACTTGGCAGTCTTCTTATATCCAATGCAGGGGGAGAGCAGAGTGCTGAGATCCCACTTAAGTAACTCCAGTACATACACTGAATCTTGTGGATTTTGAGGATGAATTGCTCCATAAATCTGCAGGACTGGAGTTTTCTCTATTACGTGTGAAATGAAAGGGGATTCATCCTGGTATTTTGTAACAGAGGATGTTTCTTATCTCAGAACAGTCTGGCCATCTCTTGTATCATGACCACAATCTCTGACCATCTCTTGTACCATGCCCACAATCTCTGACCATCTCTTGTATCATGTCTACAATCACTGACCATATCTTGTATCATGTCTACAGTCTCTGACCATCTTCTGTATCATGTCCACAGGCTCTGATAATCTCCTGTATCATGTCCACAGTCTCTGACCATCTCTTGTATTATGTCCACAGTCTCTGATCATATCTTGTGTCATGTCCACAGTCTCTGACCATCTCTTGTATTATGTCCACAGTCTCTGACCATCTCTTGTATCATGTCCACAGTCTCTGCCCGTATCTTGTATCATGTCCACAGTCTCTGATAATCTCCTGTATCATGTCCACAGTCTCTGACCATCTCTTGTATTATGTCCACAGTCTCTGACCATCTCTTGTGTCATGTCCACAGTCTCTTACCATCTCTTGTGTCATGTCCACAGTCTCTGACCATCTCTTGTATTATGTCCACAGTCTCTGACCATCTCTTGTATTATGTCCACAGTCTCTTACCATCTCTTGTGTCATGTCCACAGTCTCTGACCATCTCTTGTATTATGTCCACAGTCTCTGACCATCTCTTGTATTATGTCCACAGTCTCTGACCATCTCTTGTATTATGTCCACAGTCTCTGACCATCTCTTGTATTATGTCCACGGTCTCTGACCATCTCTTGTATTATGTCCACGGTCTCTGACCATCTCTTGTATTATGTCCACAGTCTCTGACCATCTCTTGTATTATGTCCACAGTCTCTGACCATCTCTTGTATTATGTCCACCGTCTCTGACCATCTCTGGTGCAACGCCCATATTTTTTGACTATATCGTGTTGTGCATCTGCTATCTCTGAGAATGAATATTCACTTCATTTTATGTGGGGCCCACTGGTCTAGATTTGTCTTACACAATAAATCCAAGCCCTGATGAAGAGGGATTTGTATATGACCCCCAAAATGTGTCAGTTGCTTATATTGTGACAGGTAAAAGGTCAAATTAGGACTAACCCCTTTGACTTGGCAATCTAATCCTTTCACTCCACACAAGCCTAATTATTACCCAGGAACCCTACTGGGGCACCCCGGGCAGTAGAGAGACCCCCCTTCCCCACCCATAACATTCATTGGTTTCAGCCAGAACTTCAACCAAACCTATAGTCTAATATGCCGTCACCCCAATTCTGGAATAGACTTTAACACTTATCCAGGTCATCGAAATTCAAGCATACATCAGCAGATGGGCTGTTACCAAAGAGAATAATTACCGGTGCAGAAAATGGGAGTCTTGGGTAAAGCAGGCAGATAGCACAGGCATGGGCGTCCGATCCATAGGGTAAGGGGGGTCGTTTGCCCCCCCTGGAATAGAAAAGGTGTTGGCCAAATTGACAGTGTTCTACACCCTCCGCCGCCCTTACACCCACTTCCAGCCCCGCACAGATCTGCACCGCAGCACATGTACTCCCTCCTCCTCCACCCGGGCCACCACACCATCCCGTTGCCACTTTAAGGAAGCCGCATCTCATGGTTTGGCAGCGCTGGCTGGGCGGGGCGTCATGCTGCAACCCGATTGGCCCCGGCTCTTCTTGTTCTCCTGGGCACAGGCCGGCTCCGCCCCTGGCCCTTGGACTGTGCAGCACACCCGGGGAGAGAAGAAGAAAAAGAACCGGGGGGAGATGGCGGAGCGGAGGGTGTCTCGAGTCGGTGGTGGTAGTACCTCGGGGGCCTGGCCTCCTGCGGGGTGGCCTGCTGTACACACCCGCTGGACCTGCTGAAGGTGAGAAGGAAGGAGAGCCGGGCTGTGTGTGCGGTATGGAGGGAGGAGGAGATGTCCTACAACACGTGTGTGTGTGTGACTGCAGAGACATGACATCATAGGACACGTCATACATATGGTCAGTGTGGTCAGTGTGCAGTGTAGTGGTCAGTAGTCAGTGTGTAGTGTAGTGGTCAGAGTGTAGTGTCCAGAGGTGCAGGGTGCTGCTGTGTAATTTAAAAGGGGTGCAGGGTGCTGTGTAATGTAAAGGGGTCCAGTGATGCAGGGTGCTGTGTAATGTAAAGGAGTCCAGTGATGCAGGGTGCTGTGTAATGTAAACGAGTCCAGTGATGCAGGGTGCTGTGTAATGTAAAGGGATCCAGTGATGCAGGGTGCTGTGTAATGTAAACGAGTCCAGTGATGCAGGGTGCTGTGTAATGTAAAGGGGTCCAGTGATGCAGGGTGCTGTGTAATGTAAAGGGGTCCAGTGATTCAGGGTGCTGTGTAATGTAAAGGGGTCCAGTGATGCAGGATGCTGTGTAATGTAAACGAGTCCAGTGATGCAGGGTGCTGTGTAATGTAAAGGAGTCCAGTGATGCAGGGTGCTGTGTAATGCAAAGGAGTCCAGTGATGCAGGGTGCTGTGTAATGTAAACGAGTCCAGTGATGCAGGGTGCTGTGTAATGTAAAGGAGTCCAGTGATGCAGGGTGCTGTGTAATGTAAATGAGTCCAGTGATGCAGGGTGCTGTGTAATGTAAAGGGGTCCAGTGATGCATGGTGCTGTGTAATGTAAAGGGGTCCAGTGATGCAGGGTGCTGTGTAATGTAAAGGGGTCCAGTGATGCAGGGTGCTGTGTAATGTAAAGGGGTCCAGTGATTCAGGGTGCTGTGTAATGTAAAGGGGTGCAGGGTGCTGTGTAATGTAAAGGGGTCCAGTGATGCAGGGTGCTGTGTAATGTAAAGGGGTGCAGGGTGCTGTGTAATGTAAAGGGGTCCAGTGATGCAGGGTGCTGTGTAATGTAAAGGGGTGCAGGGTGCTGTCTAATATAAAGGGGTCCAGTGATGCAGGGTGCTGTGTAATGTAAAGGGGTGCAGGGTGCTGTGTAATGTAAAGGGGTCCAGTGATGCAGGGTGCTGTGTAATGTAAATGGGTGCAGGGTGCTGTGTAATGTAAAGGGGTCCAGTGATGCAGGGTGCTGTGTAATGTAAAGGGGTGCAGGGTGCTGTGTAATGTAAAGGGGTCCAGTGATGCATGGTGCTGTGTAATGTAAAGGGGTCCAGAGATGCAGGGTGCTGTGTAATGTAAAGGGGTCCAGTGATGCATGGTGCTGTGTAATGTAAAGGGGTCCAGTGATGCAGGGTACTGTGTAAAGTAAAGGGGTCCAGTGATGCAGGGTGCTGTGTAATGTAAAGGGGTCCAGTGATTCAGGGTGCTGTGTAATGTAAAGGGGTGCAGGGTGCTGTGTAATGTAAAGGGGTCCAGTGATGCAGGGTGCTGTGTAATGTAAAGGGGTGCAGGGTGCTGTGTAATGTAAAGGGGTCCAGTGATGCAGGGTGCTGTGTAATGTAAAGGGGTGCAGGGTGCTGTCTAATATAAAGGGGTCCAGTGATGCAGGGTGCTGTGTAATGTAAAGGGGTGCAGGGTGCTGTGTAATGTAAAGGGGTCCAGTGATGCAGGGTGCTGTGTAATGTAAATGGGTGCAGGGTGCTGTGTAATGTAAAGGGGTCCAGTGATGCAGGGTGCTGTGTAATGTAAAGGGGTGCAGGGTGCTGTGTAATGTAAAGGGGTCCAGTGATGCATGGTGCTGTGTAATGTAAAGGGGTCCAGAGATGCAGGGTGCTGTGTAATGTAAAGGGGTCCAGTGATGCATGGTGCTGTGTAATGTAAAGGGGTCCAGTGATGCAGGGTACTGTGTAAAGTAAAGGGGTCCAGTGATGCAGGGTGCTGTGTAATGTAAGGGGGTCCAGTGATGCAGGGTGCTGTGTAATGTAAAGGGGTCCAGAGGTGCAGTTGTGGAGAGGGGGTACACAGTAGGGACAAAGAGATATTGAAAGATGCAGGGGGCACAGTGGGGTGTTTTTACATTTTAACGTGGGGGGGGTCGCTTTTAACCCCTGCTAGCGGTCGAAGAAAGGGTAAAATGTGACTGTGTATTGCCGCTGCTGAAGCACAAGAAAAATTTCAGCGGACGCCCATGAGCACAGGGGATACAGACAGAGAACAGGATAGTCCCCATCGACTGAAGAAGAGAACTCTTTTTATTTTTATTTTTTCCTTTTGAACAAAAAAATAAATTGTATTTATATGACGGAGTTGTATCGGTTCTAATTCAGGTCTGTATGATAAATCTGGTCTGTGGCGGACATGATGTCTCATTTATTACGATTTAATTTACATTCAGGTTGAAGATTTATAGCGCGGGGATGTGACCTTAAAGAGACGCGTTCCAGGGGCTCCGTGACTATTATGCTATGTACGGGACGTCACCGCGCTGGTTATAAATAGAGGAGGGTATACAGATCTGTATATATATATATTTTTAGAAGGGAAATTAGAGGGTTTGTTGTAATGAAAAGGGAACAATTATTTACACTCACGCAGCGGCACAGAGGGGGGCGATTCTATAAACCGTCATCTGAGACGCAGAAAATGCAACCGAAATAGACTCATCGGGGCCGAGTCATTGGTCAACTAACTCGTAACATTGTGACTTATTAAAATATAACATAATGATCTCCTCTGCATATCGGGAACTGAAGAGTGCAAAATCTGGTGCAGCTGTGCATGACAAATCAGCTTCCATCTTTTTTTTGTCAAAGCTTAACCTCCGGAAGATTTACCCCCCCCCCTCCCCCCTTCATGACCAGGCCATTTTTTTGTGATACGCACTGCGTTACTATAACTGACAATTGTGACTCTGTACCCAAATAAAATTACTTAGAACCCCCAAACATTATATTTTTTTCAGACACCCTAGAGAATAAAATGGCGGTCGTTGTAATACTTTATGTCACACCGTATTTGCGCAGCGGTCTTACAAACACAATTTTTGGGGAAAAAATACACTTTTTTAATAAAAAAATAAGAAAACTGTAAAGTTAGCCCAATTTTTTTTTATATTGTGAAAGATAATCTTGTGCCAAGTAAATTGATACCCAACATGTCACGCTTCAAAATTGCGCCCCGCTCGTGGAATGGCGACAAACTTTGACACTTAAAAATCTCCATAGGCGACGTTTAAAAATTTCTACGGGTTACCAGTTTTGAGTTAGAGGAGGAATTTTGCTAGAATTATTGCTCTCACTCTAACGATCGCGGCGATACCTCACACGTGTGGTTTGAACACTGTTTACATATGCGGGCGGAACTTACGAATGCGTTCGCTTTTGCGCGCGAGCTCGGTGGGACAGGGGGCTTTCGATTTTTTTTTTCTTATTTATTTTAATTTAAATGTTTTCTTTTTACACCGCCAATAAAAGTGATCTCACAGCAAATCCGCCACAGAGATTCCTTTTATCCGAAAGCGAACCGCCTACCGTTCTTAAAAATACCGGGGTTATGGCAGCTATCTGGTGCCATAACAACGTTATTCAACGTCAAAGTACCGACGTATAACGACCGTGGGCGGCCTGGAAGTGATTAACCATTTCAGCCCCGGAAAGTTTTACCCCCCCCCTCTTCATGACTAGGCCATTTTTTTGCGATACGGCACAGTTCTACTTTAAATGACAATTGCGAGGTCGCGCGACGCTGTACCCAAAAAAAAAATCCCCCACAAATAGAGCTTTCTTTTGGTAGTATTTGATCACTTCTGTGTTTTTTGTTATTTTTGTGCTTTAAAAAAAAAAAAGACTGACAATTTTGAAAAAAAATATTATTTTTTACCTTCTGCTATAAAATATATCAATACAAAAATTGAAAAAAATCTAATTTCTTCATCAAATTAGGCCAATATGTATTCTGCTACATGTTTTTGGTAAAAAAAAAAAAAATCCCAATAAGTTTATATTGATTGGTTTGAGCAAAAGTTATTTTTTTTACAAGTAATCGTGGCGATCATGGACTTATAGGAGGACTGCGATATTGCAGCAGACAAATTGGACACTAACTGAAACTTTTTGGGGACCAGTGACACTAATACAATGATCAGTGCTAAAAATATGCACGGTCACTGTACTAATGACACTGGCTGGGAAGGGGTTAACATCAGGGGCGATTAAAGGGTTAAACGTGTGCCTAACCAGTGTTTTCGTACTGTGGGGGAGGTGTAATAGATGTTCTATTCTGCCTCTAACCCAAATTCAAAGTGATGTGAATGCATGCATGCATGCATGCAAAAAGGATCACACTGGGACACACTGATCAGTATGAGCTCTCTCTCATCAACAGCCGTTTATTCAAGGTCACAGTCCCTTATATAAACAAAGTGACATATGTGTGTATATGATTGGCTCATCTGTATATGGTCCTTTTCCTGTCGACATCTGTTTTGGCACGGTGTAGCACATTCCAGAGCTCAGCAGCCATCTTTCGATAGACGATGGGAGGGGCAGAAAAGAGGGGGTAAGGAGTGGATAAAACATCTGTTTGTCATTTTTGAGTAAGGATATATACTGCTTGCTGGTTATAAGATTACTAAGATATATATATATATATACACACATATATACACACACACATATATATATATATATATATATATATATATAGCAACAAGAAAGAAAAGAAACAATAAAAATAATAAAGAAGAAAAGAAAATAACAATATCTGAGTGGTTAAAAGAGACATAACATAGTCAATTTATTAGTTCCATCACAGAGGTGCTTGTACTAGGTGAAGACCATAGGTGTGCGCAGCCTGTTGCATTAGGGTGTGCACCCCAAAGCTCAAACACACGTGTGTATGTAAATATATGTAGGGCAGAAGTTGGTGTCGTAGAGCAGTGGAGGTGTCAGTAGGGCAGAGATTGGTGTCAGTCGTTTATTTGTATTATTATTTTTTTACAATCATTTTTTTACATTTAAAAAAAAAAAATTGAGCCCCATTGGGGGCTTTGGTGAAATATTAAGGGTCTAAACAGACCCCTGATGTCTCACTTTAGATACAGAGAAAGGGACTGAGGACAGAGCTTCCCCCTGCCCGTAGCTCTGCAGCCAAGCAGCAGGGGGAATCTGCGCAGCACAGGGTGATTAGGGTGTGCCCAGGCACACCCTGTGCGCACACCTATGGCGAAGACATGGATTGGTGTTCCTGCTTTGCAGAGACACAGGATCCATGTGTACTGAAGGAATGGCGAGCTGCCTTGTTTACATAGGCAGACCGCCGTTTTCCCTCTGTACCGAAGGATCAGCGGGTGATGGCAGCCATCGAGTATGCGGTACCCGCCGATCAGCTCCCGCTCTGTATAATCACAGTGGCAGCGGACCGGCAGCGGCTTGCATGCTCGCCCCAGACCCAGAAGTTTCGGATCACGTACTAGGTACATGCTCCGGCGCAGCCGTGACACTTTCTCGAGAGGTCAGCAATGGAATAATCTGCAGAATATATCAGTAGGTATCTGTCAGGAGGGAGATGAGGCAGAACAATGTTCTGCAGATCTCTAGGAAGCTCAAAGATGGAATACTCTGCATAATACGGTATCTCAATATGTAGCTGTTAGTAGGGAGATGGGAAAGAGCAATGTATCATTAATGGATGAGATGGGATGGAGCAATGTTCTGCAGCTCTCTAGAGAGATCAGTGATGGAATGATCTGCAGAATTTATCAATATGTAACTGTAGCTGTTAGGAGGGAGAGTAATGTTCTGCAGATCTCTCAGTGACGGACTAATCTGCAGAATATATCAGTAGGTATCTGTCAGGAGGGAGACGGGATGGAGCAATGTTCTGCAGATTTCTCTAGAGGGTAGTGATGGAATCATCTGCAGAATATAACAATATCTGTTAGGTCATAATGGGACAAAGCAATGTTCTGCAGGACTTCAGGGAGATCAGTAATAAAAAGAAATCAATTAGGGGTAGATGAAAGTACTGCAGACACACACCGGTCCTGTACATGGACTGAGTATTCTGCAATCATTGATAATCCTGATCCTAATCCCCCCCCCCCCAAACATGCGATCGCTGTCTTTGGATATTGATCCCTCCTTGATAGATCTTCCTCTGGTAGAAGCTGATGAGTCTTAAGCAAATTCCATCTTCTCGGATTGGCCTCCAGAATTCTGCTGTAGAAAACCACCATGGACGAAAACGCAATCCGATCGCCCTAAACCCTAAGGCCTCATGCACACAGGGCGTTTTTACAGCTGCTTTTGTCGGCGTCAGCCTTTTTTTTTTTTTTTGCAGCTTAAAAACTAAAAACGCCTCTCCATGTTATTCTATGGCCTCATGCACACAGGCTTTTAGGAGCTGTAAGTGGCATATGCGTTTTCAAGCTGCAAACCAAACTCAGGGCCAGCACGTTCTGAGGTCCGGTGCTACAGCTGTAAAAATGTCTGACGCTGCTAAACGCATTTTTTTTTCTTGACATGTCAAAATCAATGGTTTCCTGTGAGAGCCCATTGATTTAAATAGAAGCCCCATCCAAGTCGGATCATGATGATCCGCCCATGATGATCTGACTTGTGCTCTGAGGATCTTGAAGGGGAAATCCTCACCCCAAAATGAGAAAAAAATATGGCGTGAGGTCCCCTCCCCACCCCAAGACCATACCAGACCGGTATGGATTTTGAGGGGGAACCCCACGCCAAAACAAATGGAGTGGAGTCCCCCCCAAAATCCATACCAGACCCTTATCCGAGCATGCAGCCCGACAGGTCAGAAAATTGGCGGACAAGCACCTCCGCCCCCTCCTGGAACATACTAGGCCACAAGCTCTCCTTTAAGGAGGGGGCACCCAGATCCCGGCCCCCCACCCTATGTGAATGAGTAAGGGTTACATTGTACCCCAACTCATTCACCCAAAAAGGTATCAAAAATAAATAAAAACAGTACACAGGTTTTTGATATAGTCCTTTTTTAAAGCAGCTCCAACGTGTCTTCTCCCTCCGGTCTTCTCCCCTCTCTGGTGATGTCTTTTTTCTCCGGTTCTTCTCCCCTCTCCGATGATGTCTTCTTTGTCTGGTTCTTCTTCCCTCTCCGGTGATGTCTTCTTTCTCTGGTTCTTCTCCCATCTCCGGTGATGTCTTTTTCTTCCTGTTCCTCTCCCCTCTTCGGTGATGTCTTTTTTTTCCAGGTTCTTCTCCCCTCTCCGGTGATGTCTTCTTCCTCCAGTTCTTCTCCTCTCTCCGGTGATGTCTTCTTTCTCTGGTTCTTCTCCCCTCTCCGGTGATGTCTTCTTTCTCCGGTTCTTCTCCCCTCTCCGGTGATGTCTTCTTCCTCCAGTTCTTCTCCTCTCTCCGGTGATGTCTTCTTTCTCTGGTTCTTCTCCCCTCTCCGGTGATGTCTTCTTTCTCCGGTTCTTCTCCCCTCTCCGGTGATGTCTTCTTTCTCTGGTTCTTCTCCCCTCTCCGGTGATGTCTTCTTCTTCCTGTTCCTCTCCCCTCTCTGGTGATGTCTTTTTTTTCCAGGTTCTTCTCCCCTCTCCAGTGATGTCTTCTTCCTCCGGTTCTTCTCCCCTCTCCGGTGATGTCTTCTTTCTCCGGTTCTTCTCCCCTCTCCGGTGATGTCTTCTTTCTCCGGTTCTTCTCCCCTCTCCGGTGATGTCTTCTTCCTCCGGTTCTTCTCCCCTCTCCGGTGATGTCTTCTTCCTCCCGTTCTTCTCCCCTCTCCGAAGGGTCTTGTATGGTCTTGGGGGGGCCCACGCTGGTTTTTTTGTTTTGGAGTGGGGCTCCCTTTCAAGATCTATACCAGGCTCAAAGGGCTTGGTATGGATCTTGGGGGGGACCCAATGCCGTTTTTTTTTTTAGGCGTGGGGTTCCACTTCAAGATCCTCAGAGCACAAGTCGCACAATAAGTTGGATCATCATCGTGACTTCTACTCAAATCAATCAATTCATCGATTTTGAATAGAGGCAGAAAAACGCTTTTATAAGCTAGCGCAGCTAAACATGCATTAACGCCAATGCAAAAAGCTACTAAAAGGAGCCTTTTTACAGCTGCTTTTTCCTGGCGTTGGTAGTGGCTTTGCAGCTCGTTTTTTCCCCGTGTACATGAGGACTAAAAATCAACTTCTGATTGCAGACACACAAATGATTCAACTGAATGCTCATCAGGAAAGAAGGGCCATATTTTGTCCCTCCAATAACCTTCTGCTTTGCACATAGGCACACTATGATCAGCCATACTGAACTCCAGCACTCTACGGGATCCTTATATTTACAGTATGTACTTTATTATTATCATGTTTATAGATGTGGTTTTTATTTACAAGTAGGGATGAGCCAAACACACCAAAGCACCTACCCCCCCCCCCATGTTGAGGACATGGTATGGTTCAGGAAGTGGGGGACTCGCTTGTCCCTTCCCTTTCCTGACCTGCCTGGCTACATGCTTAGATAAGGGTCTGGTATGGATTTTGGGGGGACCCCACGCCATTCTTTTTTAATTGCCGTTAAGGGGGGTCCCCTTCAAATCCATACCGAGGGGCCTAGTATGGACCTGGGGGGACCCCACTCTGGTTCTTCTCCCCTTTCCGGTGATCTCTTTTTTCTCTGGCTCTCCTCCCCTCTCCAGTGATGTCTTTCTCCCTCCCATCTTCTCCCCTCTTCGATGATGTCTTTTTCCTCCGGTTCTTCTCCCCTCTCCGGTGATGTCTTCTTTCTTCGGTTCTTCTCCCCTCTCCGGTGATGTCTCCTTCCTCCGTTTCTTCTCCCCTCTGCAGAGATGTCTTCTTTCTCCGGTTCTTCTCCCCTCTCCGTTGATGTCTTCTTCCTCCAGTTCCTCTCCCCTCTCTGGTGATGTCTTATTTCTCCGGTTCTTCTCCCCTCTCCGTTGATGTCTTCTTCCTCCAGTTCCTCTCCCCTCTCTGGTGATGTCTTATTTCTCCGGTTCTTCTCCCCTCTCCGTTGATGTCTTCTTCCTCCGGTTATTCTCCCCTCTCCGGTGATGCCTTCTTTCTCTGGTTCTTCTCCCCTCTCTGGTGATGTCTTATCCCTCCGGTCTTCTCCCCTCTCTGATGATGTCTTTTTCCTCCAGTTCTTCTCCCCTCTCTGGTGATGCCTTCTTCTACGGTTCTTCTCCCCTCTCCGGTGATGTCTTCTTCTCTGGTTCTTCTCCCCTCTCCAGTGATGTCTTCTTCCTCCAGTTCTTCTTCCCTCTCCGAAAGGTCTTGGGGGGGACCCCCCTTTATTTTTTTTTATTTTTTTTTATTTTGGGGTAGGGTTCCCCTTCAAGATCTATACCAGGTTCCAAGGGCTTGGTATGGATCTTGGGGAGGACCCATGCCGTTTTTTTCATTTTTTAGGGAATGATGAAGGATCGGGGTGACATGGAAGGTGGAGAAGGATCGGGGTGACATGGAAGGTGGAGAAGGATCGGGGTGACACGGAAGGTAGAGAAGGATCGGGGTGACATGGAAGGTAGAGAAGGATCGGGGTGACATGGAAGGTGGAAAAGGATCGGGGTGACATGGAAGGTGGAAAAGGATCGGGGTGACATGGAAGGTGGAGAAGGATCGGGGTGACATGGAAGGTGGAGAGAAGGATCGGGGTGACATGGAAGGTGGAGAGAAGGATCGGGGTGACATGGAAGGTGGAGAAGGATCGGGTGACATGGAAGGTAGAGAAGGATCGGGGTGACATGGAAGGTGGAGAAGGATCGGGGTGACATGGAAGGTGGAGAAGGATCTGGGTGACATGGAAGGTGGAGAAGGATCGGGGTGACATGGAAGGTGGAGAAGGATCGGGGTGACATGGAAGGTGGAGAGAAGGATCGGGGTGACATGGAAGGTGGAGAGAAGGATCGGGGTGACATGGAAGGTGGAGAGAAGGATCGGGGTGACATGGAAGGTGGAGAAGGATCGGGGTGACATGGAAGGTGGAGAAGGATCGGGGTGACATGGAAGGTGGAGAGAAGGATCGGGGTGACATGGAAGGTGGAGAGAAGGATCGGGGTGACATGGAAGGTGGAGAAGGATCGGGGTGACATGGAAGGTGGAGAAGGATCGGGGTGACATGGAAGGTGGAGAAGGATCGGGGTGACATGGAAGGTGGAGAGAAGGATCGGGGTGACATGGAAGGTGGAGAGAAGGATCGGGGTGACATGGAAGGTGGAGAAGGATCGGGGTGACATGAAAGGTGGAGAAGGATCGGGGTGACATGGAAGGTGGAGAGAAGGATCGGGGTGACATGGAAGGTGGAGAGAAGGATCGGGGTGACATGGAAGGTGGAGAGAAGGATCGGGGTGACATGGAAGGTGGAGAGAAGGATCGGGGTGACATGGAAGGTGGAGAGAAGGATCGGGGTGACATGGAAGGTGGAGAGAAGGATCGGGGTGACATGGAAGGTGGAGAGAAGGATCGGGGTGACATGGAAGGTGGAGAGAAGGATCGGGGTGACATGGAAGGTGGAGAGAAGGATCGGGGTGACATGGAAGGTGGAGAAGGATCGGGGTGACATGGAAGGTGGAGAAGGATCGGGGTGACATGGAAGGTGGAAAAGGATCGGGGTGACATGGAAGGTGGAGAGAAGGATCGGGGTGACATGGAAGGTGGAGAGAAGGATCGGGGTGACATGGAAGGTGGAGAGAAGGATCGGGGTGACATGGAAGGTGGAGAAGGATCGGGTGACATGGAAGGTGGAGAGAAGGATCGGGGTGACATGGAAGGTGGAAAAGGATCGGGGTGACATGGAAGGTGGAGAGAAGGATCGGGGTGACATGGAAGGTGGAGAAGGATCGGGGTGACATGGAAGGTGGAGAGAAGGATCGGGGTGACATGGAAGGTGGAGAAGGATCGGGGTGACATGGAAGGTGGAGAAGGATCGGGGTGACATGGAAGGTGGAGAAGGATCGGGGTGACATGGAAGGTAGAGAAGGATCGGGGTGCCATGGAAGGTGGAGAGAAGGATCGGGGTGACATGGAAGGTGGAGAGAAGGATCGGGGTGACATGGAAGGTGGAGAGAAGGATCGGGGTGACATGGAAGGTGGAGAGAAGGATCGGGGTGACATGGAAGGTGGAGAAGGATCGGGGTGACATGGAAGGTAGAGAAGGATCGGGGTGACATGGAAGGTGGAGAGAAGGATCGGGGTGACATGGAAGGTGGAGAGAAGGATCGGGGTGACATGGAAGGTGGAGAGAAGGATCGGGGTGACATGGAAGGTGGAGAGAAGGATCGGGGTGACATGGAAGGTGGAGAAGGATCGGGGTGACATGGAAGGTAGAGAAGGATCGGGGTGACATGGAAGGTGGAGAAGGATCGGGGTGACATGGAAGGTGGAGAGAAGGATCGGGGTGACATGGAAGGTGGAGAGAAGGATCGGGGTGACATGGAAGGTGGAGAGAAGGATCGGGGTGACATGGAAGGTGGAGAAGGATCGGGGTGACATGGAAGGTGGAGAAGGATCGGGGTGACATGGAAGGTGGAGAGAAGGATCGGGGTGACATGGAAGGTGGAGAGAAGGATCGGGGTGACATGGAAGGTGGAGAAGGATCGGGGTGACATGGAAGGTGGAGAAGGATCGGGGTGACATGGAAGGTGGAGAAGGATCGGGGTGACATGGAAGGTGGAGAAGGATCGGGGTGACATGGAAGGTGGAGAAGGATCGGGGTGACATGGAAGGTGGAGAGAAGGATCGGGGTGACATGGAAGGTGGAGAGAAGGATCGGGGTGACATGGAAGGTGGAGAGAAGGATCGGGGTGACATGGAAGGTGGAGAGAAGGATCGGGGTGACATGGAAGGTGGAGAAGGATCGGGGTGACATGGAAGGTGGAGAAGGATCGGGGTGACATGGAAGGTGGAGAGAAGGATCGGGGTGACATGGAAGGTAGAGAAGGATCGGGGTGCCATGGAAGGTAGAGAAGGATCGGGGTGACATGGAAGGTGGAGAGAAGGATCGGGGTGACATGGAAGGTGGAGAGAAGGATCGGGGTGACATGGAAGGTGGAGAGAAGGATCGGGGTGACATGGAAGGTGGAGAAGGATCGGGGTGACATGGAAGGTAGAGAAGGATCGGGGTGGCATGGAAGGTGGAGAAGGATCGGGGTGACATGGAAGGTGGAGAGAAGGATCGGGGTGACATGGAAGGTGGAGAGAAGGATCGGGGTGACATGGAAGGTGGAGAGAAGGATCGGGGTGACATGGAAGGTGGAGAAGGATCGGGGTGACATGGAAGGTGGAGAAGGATCGGGGTGACATGGAAGGTGGAGAGAAGGATCGGGGTGACATGGAAGGTGGAGAGAAGGATCGGGGTGACATGGAAGGTGGAGAAGGATCGGGGTGACATGGAAGGTGGAGAAGGATCGGGGTGACATGGAAGGTGGAGAAGGATCGGGGTGACATGGAAGGTGGAGAAGGATCGGGGTGACATGGAAGGTGGAGAAGGATCGGGGTGACATGGAAGGTGGAGAGAAGGATCGGGGTGACATGGAAGGTGGAGAGAAGGATCGGGGTGACATGGAAGGTGGAGAGAAGGATCGGGGTGACATGGAAGGTGGAGAGAAGGATCGGGGTGACATGGAAGGTGGAGAAGGATCGGGGTGACATGGAAGGTGGAGAAGGATCGGGGTGACATGGAAGGTGGAGAGAAGGATCGGGGTGACATGGAAGGTAGAGAAGGATCGGGGTGACATGGAAGGTAGAGAAGGATCGGGGTGCCATGGAAGGTAGAGAAGGATCGGGGTGACATGGAAGGTGGAGAAGGATCGGGGTGACATGGAAGGTGGAGAGAAGGATCGGGGTGACATGGAAGGTGGAGAAGGATCGGGGTGACATGGAAGGTGGAGAAGGATCGGGGTGACATGGAAGGTGGAGAGAAGGATCGGGGTGACATGGAAGGTGGAGAAGGATCGGGGTGACATGGAAGGTGGAGAAGGATCGGGGTGACATGGAAGGTGGAGAGAAGGATCGGGGTGACATGGAAGGTGGAGAAGGATCGGGGTGACATGGAAGGTGGAGAGAAGGATCGGGGTGACATGGAAGGTGGAGAAGGATCGGGGTGACATGGAAGGTGGAGAAGGATCGGGGTGACATGGAAGGTGGAGAGAAGGATCGGGGTGACATGGAAGGTGGAGAGAAGGATCGGGGTGACATGGAAGGTGGAGAAGGATCGGGGTGACATGGAAGGTGGAGAAGGATCGGGGTGACATGGAAGGTGGAGAGAAGGATCGGGGTGACATGGAAGGTAGAGAAGGATCGGGGTGCCATGGAAGGTAGAGAAGGATCGGGGTGACATGGAAGGTGGAGAAGGATCGGGGTGACATGGAAGGTGGAGAAGGATCGGGGTGACATGGAAGGTAGAGAAGGATCGGGGTGACATGGAAGGTAGAGAAGGATCGGGGTGACATGGAAGGTGGAGAGAAGGATCGGGGTGACATGGAAGGTGGAGAGAAGGATCGGGGTGACATGGAAGGTGGAGAGAAGGATCGGGGTGACATGGAAGGTGGAGAGAAGGATCGGGGTGACATGGAAGGTGGAGAGAAGGATCGGGGTGACATGGAAGGTGGAGAAGGATCGGGGTGACATGGAAGGTGGAGAAGGATCGGGGTGACATGGAAGGTGGAGAAGGATCGGGGTGACATGGAAGGTGGAGAGAAGGATCGGGGTGACATGGAAGGTGGAGAAGGATCGGGGTGACATGGAAGGTGGAGAAGGATCGGGGTGACATGGAAGGTGGAGAGAAGGATCGGGGTGACATGGAAGGTAGAGAAGGATCGGGGTGCCATGGAAGGTAGAGAAGGATCGGGGTGACATGGAAGGTGGAGAAGGATCGGGGTGACATGGAAGGTGGAGAAGGATCGGGGTGACATGGAAGGTAGAGAAGGATCGGGGTGACATGGAAGGTAGAGAAGGATCGGGGTGACATGGAAGGTGGAGAAGGATCGGGGTGACATGGAAGGTGGAGAGAAGGATCGGGGTGACATGGAAGGTGGAGAAGGATCGGGGTGACATGGAAGGTGGAGAAGGATCGGGGTGACATGGAAGGTGGAGAGAAGGATCGGGGTGACATGGAAGGTGGAGAAGGATCGGGGTGACATGGAAGGTGATGGAGAATGGGGGAGATGGGGGGCGGATCTCCGGTGCTCGGGTTTGGGGGAATGGGGCGGTAATGACGCGGCGAACCGAGATGGGGGGGGCGGATCTACGGTGCTCGGGATCCGGCGGGGGGGCGGTAATGATGCGGCGGATCTCCGGTTTGGGGGGGGCGGTTTCCTGTTGGTGAGGAGTAGACAGGAAGTGATGCGGATCGGGCGGTGATCGGTCGGGATGCCGGTGGCGGGCGGTGATCGGAGTGGAGGAGGGGCCGGTGAGTGGATACAATGATGTAACATTTCTCCGGTGGGGGAGGGGAGGGGTCGCTGCGCCTTGTGGTTCTCCAGTCTCCATCCTGATCTCTCCGGGTTCTGTTCTCTGATTGGTTGATCGGGTGTCCCCCATACACATCAGATGAGGGGTCCTCCTATAGATCGGGGTGTATCTCCTCCATTCATCATCTATTACTATAGTAAACAATTGGAACACATACATTATCAATTGAAAAGGATCAATCGATCGATTCTCTATTACTATTGGTAGTCTGCTGATCCTCATGTCGCTGGACATACACCCTACAATTTATCACCCAATCGATGTGCCATTCAATCAGAATGATTGCAACCGATCAAAAAGCCACAAACTTCCCTTCCGATCGATTTTGACGCCATTAAAATCTGATTTAATCAAACTGAGTCGATCGGCAAAGGCTGGAAACGATCAATCATTTTGCATCGATCGGCAGCGCTGAGATGGTACGGTCATTCGATTGATTGTATTCCAATAGATAGGATTATAAGGTTGCATGGTGGAAACAGTTTCCACCATGCAACCTTATAAATTGATCATTTACCGATCACAATCCACTTCCCCGGGTGTCGCATATCGATCGTATGGGTTGACGACTATCGCACGATTAACCCTATGAGGGGAGATCAATCGATCGTCTATCAGTGTGCACGGCTATTATTGGGTTGCTCAGAAAACAACAAAGTTGCGTCACAGCAGATCGACCCCCGACATGGAAATTGAAGCCTTAATATGTCGATCGATTGGATTGAATAGGAAATCAATCAGTGGAGTCTCATTAAATTGATCGTATCGATTCGCACATGGCCACCTACAGGCGGACAATCTCGATCCTCCTCAATAATTGTTATTGATCGGTATTTTGATTGGAGGACTCATACACACGACCGATCGTTCTGCTCCGGGTCAGGTGACCTGCGTCTGTGTGCAGCAAACGCCCAACCGGTACCAGAGGACCGCTGCCTCGGCGTGGATCACGTGACCGGGCTGTGGGTGGAGCCGGATTCCTGTTATCGGTTTCACGATGACTGCGTTGTATAGAGTCGATCGGAAGATTATTGATCGTGTCGCCTTGATTGGCGCACTTGGCCTGCTTTGTTCAGCTATTTGATCTATAAAAACAGAGATGTGATCAATGACTTTGTGGCTTCCAATGATTGATCGAAACCCATTTCCCTGTGATGATCGATTATGAAAGCGTATAAGGTCACCGTAATTGGTCAGATAATCGTAACACAGATCAATGAATGGAAGGATCGGGGTGACATGGAAGGTGGAGAAGGATCGGGGTGACATGGAAGGTGGAGAAGGATCGGGGTGACATGGAAGGTGGAGAGAAGGATCGGGGTGACATGGAAGGTGGAGAGAAGGATCGGGGTGACATGGAAGGTGGAGAGAAGGATCGGGGTGACATGGAAGGTGGAGAGAAGGATCGGGGTGACATGGAAGGTGGAGAAGGATCGGGGTGACATGGAAGGTGGAGAAGGATCGGGGTGACATGGAAGGTGGAGAGAAGGATCGGGGTGACATGGAAGGTAGAGAAGGATCGGGGTGCCATGGAAGGTAGAGAAGGATCGGGGTGACATGGAAGGTGGAGAGAAGGATCGGGGTGACATGGAAGGTGGAGAGAAGGATCGGGGTGACATGGAAGGTGGAGAGAAGGATCGGGGTGACATGGAAGGTGGAGAAGGATCGGGGTGACATGGAAGGTAGAGAAGGATCGGGGTGGCATGGAAGGTGGAGAAGGATCGGGGTGACATGGAAGGTGGAGAGAAGGATCGGGGTGACATGGAAGGTGGAGAGAAGGATCGGGGTGACATGGAAGGTGGAGAGAAGGATCGGGGTGACATGGAAGGTGGAGAAGGATCGGGGTGACATGGAAGGTGGAGAGAAGGATCGGGGTGACATGGAAGGTGGAGAGAAGGATCGGGGTGACATGGAAGGTGGAGAGAAGGATCGGGGTGACATGGAAGGTGGAGAGAAGGATCGGGGTGACATGGAAGGTGGAGAAGGATCGGGGTGACATGGAAGGTGGAGAAGGATCGGGGTGACATGGAAGGTGGAGAGAAGGATCGGGGTGACATGGAAGGTAGAGAAGGATCGGGGTGACATGGAAGGTAGAGAAGGATCGGGGTGCCATGGAAGGTAGAGAAGGATCGGGGTGACATGGAAGGTGGAGAAGGATCGGGGTGACATGGAAGGTGGAGAGAAGGATCGGGGTGACATGGAAGGTGGAGAAGGATCGGGGTGACATGGAAGGTGGAGAAGGATCGGGGTGACATGGAAGGTGGAGAGAAGGATCGGGGTGACATGGAAGGTGGAGAAGGATCGGGGTGACATGGAAGGTGGAGAAGGATCGGGGTGACATGGAAGGTGGAGAGAAGGATCGGGGTGACATGGAAGGTGGAGAAGGATCGGGGTGACATGGAAGGTGGAGAGAAGGATCGGGGTGACATGGAAGGTGGAGAAGGATCGGGGTGACATGGAAGGTGGAGAAGGATCGGGGTGACATGGAAGGTGGAGAGAAGGATCGGGGTGACATGGAAGGTGGAGAGAAGGATCGGGGTGACATGGAAGGTGGAGAAGGATCGGGGTGACATGGAAGGTGGAGAAGGATCGGGGTGACATGGAAGGTGGAGAGAAGGATCGGGGTGACATGGAAGGTAGAGAAGGATCGGGGTGCCATGGAAGGTAGAGAAGGATCGGGGTGACATGGAAGGTGGAGAAGGATCGGGGTGACATGGAAGGTGGAGAAGGATCGGGGTGACATGGAAGGTAGAGAAGGATCGGGGTGACATGGAAGGTAGAGAAGGATCGGGGTGACATGGAAGGTGGAGAGAAGGATCGGGGTGACATGGAAGGTGGAGAGAAGGATCGGGGTGACATGGAAGGTGGAGAGAAGGATCGGGGTGACATGGAAGGTGGAGAGAAGGATCGGGGTGACATGGAAGGTGGAGAGAAGGATCGGGGTGACATGGAAGGTGGAGAAGGATCGGGGTGACATGGAAGGTGGAGAAGGATCGGGGTGACATGGAAGGTGGAGAAGGATCGGGGTGACATGGAAGGTGGAGAGAAGGATCGGGGTGACATGGAAGGTGGAGAAGGATCGGGGTGACATGGAAGGTGGAGAAGGATCGGGGTGACATGGAAGGTGGAGAGAAGGATCGGGGTGACATGGAAGGTGGAGAAGGATCGGGGTGACATGGAAGGTGGAGAAGGATCGGGGTGACATGGAAGGTGGAGAAGGATCGGGGTGACATGGAAGGTAGAGAAGGATCGGGGTGACATGGAAGGTAGAGAAGGATCGGGGTGACATGGAAGGTGGAGAAGGATCGGGGTGACATGGAAGGTGGAGAGAAGGATCGGGGTGACATGGAAGGTGGAGAAGGATCGGGGTGACATGGAAGGTGGAGAAGGATCGGGGTGACATGGAAGGTGGAGAGAAGGATCGGGGTGACATGGAAGGTGGAGAAGGATCGGGGTGACATGGAAGGTGATGGAGAATGGGGGAGATGGGGGGCGGATCTCCGGTGCTCGGGTTTGGGGGAATGGGGCGGTAATGACGCGGCGAACCGAGATGGGGGGGGCGGATCTACGGTGCTCGGGATCCGGCGGGGGGGCGGTAATGATGCGGCGGATCTCCGGTTTGGGGGGGGCGGTTTCCTGTTGGTGAGGAGTAGACAGGAAGTGATGCGGATCGGGCGGTGATCGGTCGGGATGCCGGTGGCGGGCGGTGATCGGAGTGGAGGAGGGGCCGGTGAGTGGATACAATGATGTAACATTTCTCCGGTGGGGGAGGGGAGGGGTCGCTGCGCCTTGTGGTTCTCCAGTCTCCATCCTGATCTCTCCGGGTTCTGTTCTCTGATTGGTTGATCGGGTGTCCCCCATACACATCAGATGAGGGGTCCTCCTATAGATCGGGGTGTATCTCCTCCATTCATCATCTATTACTATAGTAAACAATTGGAACACATACATTATCAATTGAAAAGGATCAATCGATCGATTCTCTATTACTATTGGTAGTCTGCTGATCCTCATGTCGCTGGACATACACCCTACAATTTATCACCCAATCGATGTGCCATTCAATCAGAATGATTGCAACCGATCAAAAAGCCACAAACTTCCCTTCCGATCGATTTTGACGCCATTAAAATCTGATTTAATCAAACTGAGTCGATCGGCAAAGGCTGGAAACGATCAATCATTTTGCATCGATCGGCAGCGCTGAGATGGTACGGTCATTCGATTGATTGTATTCCAATAGATAGGATTATAAGGTTGCATGGTGGAAACAGTTTCCACCATGCAACCTTATAAATTGATCATTTACCGATCACAATCCACTTCCCCGGGTGTCGCATATCGATCGTATGGGTTGACGACTATCGCACGATTAACCCTATGAGGGGAGATCAATCGATCGTCTATCAGTGTGCACGGCTATTATTGGGTTGCTCAGAAAACAACAAAGTTGCGTCACAGCAGATCGACCCCCGACATGGAAATTGAAGCCTTAATATGTCGATCGATTGGATTGAATAGGAAATCAATCAGTGGAGTCTCATTAAATTGATCGTATCGATTCGCACATGGCCACCTACAGGCGGACAATCTCGATCCTCCTCAATAATTGTTATTGATCGGTATTTTGATTGGAGGACTCATACACACGACCGATCGTTCTGCTCCGGGTCAGGTGACCTGCGTCTGTGTGCAGCAAACGCCCAACCGGTACCAGAGGACCGCTGCCTCGGCGTGGATCACGTGACCGGGCTGTGGGTGGAGCCGGATTCCTGTTATCGGTTTCACGATGACTGCGTTGTATAGAGTCGATCGGAAGATTATTGATCGTGTCGCCTTGATTGGCGCACTTGGCCTGCTTTGTTCAGCTATTTGATCTATAAAAACAGAGATGTGATCAATGACTTTGTGGCTTCCAATGATTGATCGAAACCCATTTCCCTGTGATGATCGATTATGAAAGCGTATAAGGTCACCGTAATTGGTCAGATAATCGTAACACAGATCAATGAATTGATCCTTATCAGTCGATCACAAAAGTAACTACACCCCTCACATGTTTGTAAATATTTTCTTCTATCTTTTCATGTGACAACACTGAAGAAATTACACTTTGCTACAATGTAAAGTAGTGAGTGTACAGCTTGTATAACGGTGTAAATTTGCTGTCCCCTCAAAATAACTCAACACACAGCCATAAGGCCCCTTTCACACTATGGCGTTTTTACCGCGTTTTCGCTGTAAAAATAGCGCTGTAAAAACACCTGAAATAATCCTGCCCCATCATTCTCAATGTGAAAGCCCTGAGGCATTGTGCTGGCTGTGCGTCGGAAAAAATCCCGCAAACAGCTTTTTTGGAGCATCTTTGGGGCGCATAAAATAGCGCTGTAAAAACACCTATCATATTAAAATGAATGAGTACCGCGGTAAAAACTCCCAGAAGCTGTGGGAAGGTCACATGACCGCAGTAGAGTGGAGGATTGTGGGATACCAAATAATCCTTTTTACCGCAAAAACACGGTAAAAACGCATAGGCGTTAGCGATATTTTTAGCGCTAACGCGGTAAAAACACAGTAATAACGCTAATCATTTTTAGCGCGTTATTGCAACGCCTCAGTGTGAAAGGGGCCTTAGACCCCTTTCACACTGGGGCGTTTTTCAGGCGCTTTGGGGTTAAAAAAAAAAAAAAGCGCCAGAAAGAAGCCTCATCTGCAATCCCAATGTGAAAGCCCGAGTGCTTTCTGAGCCCTTTCACACTGCCAGCGCCCGAGAAACGCTGGTAAAGCTCCGCTAAGACCCCTTTCACACTGGGGCGTTTTTCAGGTGTTTTAGCGCTAAAAATAGCGCTGTACAAATGCCTGAAATAATCCTGCCCCAGCATTCTCAATGTGAAAGCCCTGAGGGCTTTCACACTGAGGCGTTGTGCTGGCTGTGCGTCCAAAAAAATCCCGCAAACAGCTTTTTTGGAGCATCTTTGGGGCGCATAAAATAGCGCTGTAAAAACACCTATCATATTAAAATGAATGAGTACCGCGGTAAAAATGCCCAGAAGCTAGTGGAAGGTCACATGACCGCAGTAGAGTGGAGGATTGTGGGATACCAAATAATCCTTTTTACAGCAAAAACGCATAGGCGTAGCGCTATTTTTAGCGCTAACGCAGTAAAAATGCGGAAAAAACGGTAATAACGCTAATCATTTTTAGCACGTTATTGCAACGCCTCAGTGTGAAAGGTCCCATAGACCCCTTTCACACTGGGGTGTTTTTCAGGCGCTTTGGCGTTAAAAAAAAGCGCCTGAAAGAAGCCTCATCTGCAATCCCAATGTGAAAGCCCGAGTGCTTTTAGATCCCTTTCACACTGCCAGCGCCCAGAAAAGGCTCGTAAAGCTCCGCTAAGACCCCTTTCACACTGGGAGCGTTTTTCAGGCGCTTTGGCGTTAAAAAAAAAAAAAGCGCCTCAATGGGAAGGGGCGCTTTAGGAGCGGTGTATTCACCGCTCCTAAAGCGCTGCAAAAGAAGCTGCTTGCAGGACTTTTTTTGACGCACTGCCAGCGCAGCGCCTCAGTGTGAAATCACTCGGGCTTTCATATTGGGATTGCAGATGAGGCTTCTTTCAGGCGCTTTACAGGCACTTTTTTTTTTTTTTTAACGCTAAGGCCACTTTCACACTGAGGCGTTTTTCAGGCATTTTAGCGCTAAAAATAGCGCATAAATAACCCCTCAAATAATCCTGCCCCAGCATTCTCAATGTGAAAGCCCGAGGGATTTCACACTGAGGCGATGCGCTGGCGGCAGGAAATAAAATCTCCTGCAAGACGCATCTTTGGAGCGGTGAGAGGAGCGGTGTGTATACCGCTCCTTTACCGCTCTTTCCCATTGAAATCAATGGGACACTGCGGTAATACCGCCCGCAAACCGCAGCTATAGCCACGGTTTGCGGGCGGTATTAACCGTTTTTCGCCCGCTAGCGGGGGTTAAAACTGCACCGCTAGCGGCCGAATATCACAGTAAATACGACGGTATAGCGCCGCTAAAAATCGTGCCGCTATACCGCCAGCGCACCTCCCTGCCCCAGTGTGAAAGGGGCCTAAGACCTCTTTCACACTGGGGCATTTTTCAGGCACTCAGGCTTTCACATTGGGATTGCAGATGCAGCTTCTTTCAGGCACTTTTTTTACCGCTAAAGCGCCTGAAAAACGCCCCCCCCCCCCCCCCCAGTGTGAAAGGGGTCTTTGTGTCTAAACCGCTGGCAACAAAAGTGAGTACACCCCTAAGTGAAAATTTCCAAATTGGGCCCAAAGTGTCAATATTTTGTGTGGCCACCATTATTTTCCAGCATTGCCTTAACCCTCTTGGGCATAGAGGTCACCAGAGCTTCACAGGTTGCCACTGGAGTCCTCTTCCCCTCCTCCATGACGACATCACAAAGCTGGTGGATGTTGGAGACCTTGCGCTCCTCCACCTTCCCTTTGAGGATGTCCCACAGATGATCAATAGGGTTTAGGTCTGGAGACTTTGCCAGTCCATCACCTTTACCCTCAGCTTCTTTAGCAAGGCAGTGGTGGTCCTGGAGGTGTGTTTGGGGTCGTTATGTTGGAATACTGAGATCCTGTACAGTTCCATTAATTGTTAATGGCACCCCAAGCGCGGGTAGCGGACGCATGTTTTGCCGCACCACCAAACACGCCAAAATGCCCACTAAAAAAAAACGTCCGATGCTCCACGACCCAAAAGGTTCTGAGGCTACGGTGGTGCTTTTGGCTCCCATTCACACCTGTGCCACTTTTTGACAACTGTTGAAATAGGTGCAGCCGCTTTAACCTCTTGCCTACCGGACACTTTCACCCCCTTCCTGCCCAGGCTAATTTTCAGCTTTCGGCGCTCTCACTCTTTGACAGTTGCGCGGTCATGCAACACTGAACCCGAATCAGCTTTTTATAATTTTTTTTTTCTTCCACACAAATAGAGCTTTCTTTTGGTGATGTTTAATCACCAAAAAATAAAGAAAACTTACTAAGGCGCAACCTAGTTCTCCTTATACCCAGCGCTATGGAGCCTGTTCCAGTTCTGTACACACCTTAGATCTCCTTATAATGACACAGACCAATATATCTGTGTGACTATTTTTATGCTAAGCTGCCACATTCAAAATATATAAACGCAGATACTAAAAAGACATATAAATTTTACCACCTACAAGTGTCAAACAAATTTGTCTAATGCGGCGCTCTCATTGATACTGAAATCAATAAGGATCACTATTGTCCTAAAAACAATAGTGGGAAATCCAGAACTCCCAATAGGGCAAGAATATCCTAATAGATACAATTCAGTATGTCCTATCACAATATTCTTTAGAAATTTTTTCATCAAATGTGCATCCTCCTCACACGTTACTTCGGACAAGCGTATCGAAAGCTCCCCATAGGGATTGCACTCACCAGATCACGGCAGATAATAAGCCTCAAACGAACTTCAGACACAGGATGCAGTAGAGGAATGACTTCTCACAATCTCTGCAAATGTCAGCTGGTAGTGAGCTCATACGAGGTCCAAGTACAGGATGCAAAATAGTGACTTCTCTGGATATCCTCTTCACATAGAGGTGTGCAATTTTCCTCCCGGGATTTGTACAATGGAGAGAAAGGGAAAACTCTTCCTCCTCATGTGTTCATCTAGAGACCCAGGGAGATTGTGAGAAGTCATTCCTCTACTGCATCCTGTGTCTGAAGTTCGTTTGAGGCTTATTATCTGCCGTGATCTGGTGAGTGCAATCCCTATGGGGAGCTTTCGATACGCTTGTCCGAAGTAACGTGTGAGGAGGATGCACATTTGATGAAAAAATTTCTAAAGAATATTGTGATAGGACATACTGAATTGTATCTATTAGGATATTCTTGCCCTATTGGGAGTTCTGGATTTCCCACTATTGTTTTTAGGACAATAGTGATCCTTATTGATTTCAGTATCAATGAGAGCGCCGCATTAGACAAATTTGTTTGACACTTGTAGGTGGTAAAATTTATATGTCTTTTTAGTATAGATGTTTAATCACCACTGGAGTTTTTTTATTATATAAACTAAAGAAAGATCGAAAATTTTGAAATAAAAAAAAAACTGTGTCTTAGTTTCTGTTATAAAATTTTGCAAACAAGTCATTTTTCTTCTGATAAGGCTGCACTGATGAGCAATTATGAATGACACTGAAAGGCGGCACTGATGGGCAATGATTGGCAGTACTGGGCACTGATAAGGCTGTACTGATATGTGACACTGATAGGCAGTACTGATAGGCGGCACTGATTACCAGCACTGGGCACTGATAGGTAATGATAAGGCTGCACTGATATGTGACACTGATAGGCGGCACTGATTACCAGCACTGGGCACTGATAGGTAATGATAAGGCTGCACTGATATGTGACACTGATAGGCGGCACTGATTACCAGCACTGGACACTAATAGGTGGCACCGATGGGCAATAAGGCTGCACTGATATGTGACACTGATGGGCAGTGATTGGCAGCACTGATGGGCAATGATGAGGCTGTACTGATTTGGCACTGATAGATGGCACTGATTGGCAGCACTGGGCACTGATGGACAATGATTGGCAGCACTGGGCACTGATAGGTGGCACTGATGGGCAATGATAGACGGCACTGATTTGCAGCACTGGGCACTAATGGGCAATGATTTGCAGCACTGGGCACTGATGGACAATGATTGGCAGCACTGGGCACTGATAGGTGGCATTAATGGACAATGATAGATGGCACTGATTGGCAGCACTGGGCATTGATGGACAATGATTGGCAACACTGGGCACTGATAGGTGGCACTGATGGTCAATGATAGACAGCACTGATGGGCACTGATAGGTAGCACTGATGGGCACTGATTGGCAGCACTGGGTACTGATAGGCGGCAATGATATTTGACACTAATGGGCGGCACCGATTGGCAGTACTGACAAGGCTGCACTGATATTTGACACAGATGGGCGGCACTGGTGGGCACTGATTGGCACTGTTGGGGCTGCACTGATAATAAGGACAGTGATTATCAGTGTAGATGTGCTCTGTCACTCTTGCCAGTTACCGGCTCTCCTCTCCTCTGTGACAGCGGGTGAGGAAAGGAATGCTGATAACCGTCAGGTCTGTTTACATGTGGTCAGCTGTGATTGGCCCTTTAAAGGACACAGCGATCACAGAGCGTGCCAGATGCACACCACAATGGGCACGCAGAGGGCACACAGAGGGCATGGTTCTCGGGGAACGTCAATAGATGCCTTCCCAATACTGAACGACCTCACTGTGGCCGTCATTCTTCTATAGCGTGGTCAAGAGATGGTTACAAAGGTTCCCGCATGACTTTGGTCCGACTTTCATGCCTTGAGTGCCATAGACTGCGACATAAACCCTCAAAAGTCGCACTTGAATGCTATACATGCAACGGTTGTCCGTTATCATTGGTCAAAGCCGCATCCATTCAAAGTTATGCGATTGGTACAAGTGTGAATAGAGCCTTTGTGGCACATAGGGCAGCCCTAGGCGCAGCGGGCATTAAAGCGTGAAAAAAGTGGCAATGTGCGTTCCCACTCCGCTCGGGTGTGAATGGGGTCCAAATCAAATCCGCAGCGGCATCTGTCATCTTGTATTGTGACCGGTTCACTTTAAAAGCAGGCCATGCGTGGCGGCGTTAATCCGGTGTCGACGGATCGCATGTCGGCAGGCGCACAGATCACATTCCGCACCTCTGAATGGCCGACATGAATTATAGATCGCAGCCGTTCCAGACAATTGTTCAGCGTGGTGTCAGACCTGGAGGGAGCGCACCATCCTCCACACGGCTCTGATTCCGGGAAATCTCCATCTGCCTTCCATAACAGAGCCACCTGGAAAATCCCGCCTTCCAGGAGGAGGCCCGGCTCACTGCCAACCTCTCTGCCTGAAAATGCCAGCTGCCTGGCTGTCTCTGGCCTACATGGTACCCTACCGACGGGTTTACAGTCGCCCTCTTGTAGGGAATTGCTGGAACCATACATTCCTTGATAAACAATCGAGTTACTTTTCCAATCAACCTCTTCCAATAGGAACAATCGATCTATAAACGACAACTCATTCAATCAATATGACACACGGGATCAATAGTAAACCTACAATCATAAGTTATCAATCACATCTCTGTTTCCACCATGTACAGCAATCTCACAGTCTGGTCAATTGAATTTACGATCGTTTTCGTGAACAAAATATCCCAGTGCTACCGATCGACGCTAAATGAACAATCTTTTTCCGACCAGACCGATTGACTCGTGACATCAAATCTGATTGGGCTTGAGTCTAAGTTGATCGGAAGAGAAGTTATGGCTATTCGATCAGTTTGCAGATTCGATCATTTTGATCGAATTGCACATCGATCAGGAAAAAAAAATATCAAAGCGTGTGTGGCCATCTCTAAGAGTGATCACGCATGTATCCACGTGATCATTCGATGCGACTAAAATGGTCAACAAGAATCCAAAAACCGCGGGACCCTTCGTCTTATCAGCTTAGGGCCCATTCACACCTTTAATGTTTGGCGCAACCAATGCGTTACCGCGACGCACGTGTCATTTCCGACCGCTGTCTGAGGCTCCGTTCCCAGCATGCGGGTGCGATGGAGTTCTTAATGGTCCGCCCTACGCGTGGAAAACGCACATAAGAAGTCCCTGGCCGTTGCACCAAATCATGCCGCCCATCTGAGTGGACTGCCCTAACGCATGTTATCGATCGTCTCTCGGGTCTCATTCCCACCTCGAAGCTCCAAAACGCTGCTGAAGAAAAAAATCTGTTATTCTCTATGGAGACCGTTCACATCCCCGATCCAAATCGCCCGAATCTCACCCCTTCTGGAGCTTTTTTGTAGCTCAAATTGGGCAAATTGGTGCGTTTTTTTTGGGCTTTTTTCATAGAAATGCAATAATTACATGAAAATAAATAGCAATAAAATGAATAATAAAAATAAAGCCCTAACCCCACCCCTGAACCGTAATATTAACCCCTAACACTAATATTAACCCCTAACCCTGAATCCTAATATTAACCCCTAACCCTGAATCCTAATATTAACCCCTAACCCGTCACTAATATTAAACCCTAACCCTAATAAGCCCTAACCCCGACACTAATATTAAACCCTAACCCTAATAAGCCCTAACCCCGACACTAATATTAACCCCGACACTTATATTAAACCCTAACCCTGACACTATTAATAAACCCTAACCCCAACTATTAAACCCTAACCCTGACACTAATATTAACCCTGACACTAATATTAACCCCTAACCCTAATAAGCCCTAACCCCGACACTAATATTAACCCCGACACTTATATTAAACCCTAACCCTGACACTATTAATAAACCCTAACCCCAACCCTAATATTAAACCCTAACCCCTGACACTAATATTAAACCCTAACCCAAATATTAAACCCTAACCCTGACACTAATATTAACCCTGACACTAATATTAAACCCTAATAAGCCCTAACCCCGACACTAATATTAACCCCATCACTATAATAAACCCCTAACCCTAATAAGCCCTAACCCCGACACTAATATTAAACCCTGACACTATTATTAAACCCTAACCATGAAACTATTATTAAACCCTAACCCCAACCCTAATATTAAACCCTTACCCCTGACACTAATATTAACCCCGTCACTAATATTAAACCCTAACCTGTCACTAATATTAACCCCATACCCTAATTTTTTACCCATCACTAAAATCAGCCCCTAACCCTAATATTAACCCCGACACTAATATTAACCCCTAACCCAAATATTAAACCCTGACCCGACATTATTATTGAACCCTAACCCCACCCTAATATTAAACCCTTACCCTGACACTAATATTAACCCTGTCACTAATATTTAACCCTAACCCCGTCATTAATATTAACCTCTAACCCTGACACTAATATTAACCCTGACACTAATATTACACCCTAATGTTAACAACTACAAAAAAAATTAAAAGTAAAACATTTTAAAATGAAAAATCTGAAAAACCGGACAACAAAAGGTAAAACTGATGATATTTTTCTCTATGGGCTAATTAAAAAAAACACCAATGCTCAAAAACGCTTTAAAACCGCTGTACATAAACGCTCATAAACGCGACTCTCAGGTGTGAATGCAGCATTCTCGATCATTTTCACTCTTGGCAGGTCGATCAATCATAGCGCAATTTTATAAATCGCTTTTGCTTGATGGAAAAATATCTGTGAGTCAGAAAACTGATTGTAATACAGATCGATTAGATTATTGTTTATTTTAAAAGTGGGTTCATATTTTCATATTCTACGTATTGCATCGATCGATATTTGAATGGATGATGAATCCCTTGTTTGTGGTCACTTTGTACATAAATCTATCGCAGATTGACACGTGGTCACCATAAGGCGGTGATGGGAGACTCTTGTATGGTCTTGTTGTCCATCATATTTAGGATCAGAAGGTCGTATTGACCGAACCGCCAACCTCCTGCAACTCGCTGATGGTCCATAGTCCCATCTAATGGGGCACTAATACTCCCACTGACACCAATGATGGGGCACTATTCCTCCCACTGACACCAGTGATGGGGCACTATTCCTCCCACTGACACCAGTGATGGGGCACTATTCCTCCCACTGACACCAGTGATGGGGCACTATTCCTCCCACTGACACCAGTGATGGGGCACTATTCCTCACACTGACACCAGTGATGGGGCACTATTCCTCCCACTGACACCAGTGATGGGGCACTATTCCTCCCACTGACACCAGTGATGGGGCACTATTCCTCCCACTGACACCAGTGATGGGACACTATTCCTCCCACTGACACCAGTGATGGGGCACTATTCCTCCCACTGACACCAGTGATGGGGCACTATTCCTCCCACTGACACCAGTGATGGGGCACTATTCCTCCCACTGACACCAGTGATGGGGCACTATTCCTCCCACTGACACCAGTGATGGGGCACTATTCCTCCCACTGACACCAGTGATGGGACACTATTCCTCCTACTGACACCAACGACGGGGCACTATTCCTCCCACTAACATCGATGATGGGGTATCATTACTTATACCAACAACAAGGCACTACACTATTTCTCTCACAAAAACCAATGAAGGGGCATAGTTTGCTCCCACTGACACTGGAACATTTTCTACTCCCACTGCCCCCCCTAAAGTCTGAAGGGCAGTAAACTGGCCCATTGTTTAGAAAGTTTGGAGACCCCTTATCTGGAGAATAAAAAGTATCTCATTGGTCACTATTGTACTCACACATGGAGGAATTCTGTAGATTTTACCATTTTGCGAGCCAAGCTGCAACACAATAAAAGCCGCTCTTCATAGCTCAGTGATTGGACGGCAGACCAATAATAGACCGGAAGAGTTGGACCCCTTTCACACTGAGGAG
Source organism: Rana muscosa (assembly GCA_029206835.1). Taxonomy (NCBI): domain Eukaryota; kingdom Metazoa; phylum Chordata; class Amphibia; order Anura; family Ranidae; genus Rana; species Rana muscosa. Next base: position 228,593,615 of record CM055126.1, read on the forward strand.
TTTTTCAGGCGGTTTAGCACTAAAAATAGCGCCTAAATACCGCCTGAAAACTCCTGCCCCTGCAGTCTCAATGTGAAAGCCCCGAGGGGCTTTTTCATACTGAGGCGGTGCGCTAGCAGGACCGCTCCAAAAGTCCTGCTAGCCGCATCTTTGGAGCGATGAGAGGAGCGGCGTGTTTACCGCTCCTTCACCGCTCCTTCATATTGAAAGTAATGGGAAACCGCGGTAATACCGCCGGCAATGCACCTCTGCAGAGGCGCATTGCCGGCGGTATTAACCCTTTTTCGGCCGCTAGCGGGGGTTAATACCGCACCACTAGCGGCCGAATACTGCTGCAATTCCAGCAGTATACCGCTCCCACGCCCCAGTTTGAAAGGGGCCTTACTTCTCTGAACCTTCATTGGGGCCGCTGGGGCCGTTCTCTACTTTTTATTACCTTCATGAACAGGAAACAATAGAAGAAGTCTGATTCCTTCTCTGCTGGCCTCTGAGGATCACCGGGAGACGTCTGTCCTCAGAATATCTTCCCACCCTTTAAATTCTCTGCAGAGAAAGGTTATCGGTACAAACAGTTTAACGCACACAATTTCCACCATTGTTCAAAATGGAAACAATCGGAAAGAACAACCCAGCTCCTTTTAAAATGGGGCACCACATAAGTACAGTGCCTTGAAAAAGTATTCATGCCCCTTGACATTTTCCACATAATGTGTATCACATAAAATCCCAATAAAATACGTTTTTGGTTGTAACATGACAAAATGTGGAAAATTTCAAGGGGTATGAATACTTTTTCAAGTCACTGTAATGTAAGTCCAGTTAATCTTTATTGCACCTGATCGAAGGTAAGAAGAAAAGCCAACACGTTTCAGTGCTCATTGGCCCCCCTTCATTAGGGCTTAATGTGATAAGCCGATCCGGGATAATTTACATGATCTCTGGAATAGGTATCAGCAGATCCAGTCAAACAGCAACCAGATCATCAAATCTTAAATGCAGAAAAAGGCGCCTTTGCTCACCAATGATCTGGTTGCTGTTTGACTGCCGAGTGGATCTGTTGAGCCCAGAGATCACATCCTCCTTCCAACTCCGCTTATCACATGAGCCCTGATGAAGGGAGACCTGTGAGCCACAGAACGTGTTGGCTTTCTTTCTCGTACATCACGGGACACAGAGCGACATAGTCATTACTAATGGGTTATATAGATACCGTCAGGTGCTGGCACTGGCAACTTCCAAAACCGGAAGTACCCTCCCCTATATAAGCCCCTCCCATCCGGGAGCACCTCAGTTTTTTGCCAGTGTCTAAGGTGTTGGCCAAGAAGAAACATGTGTTTTTCACTGAGCTTGCGTACAGGTTCTTTTGGGCCTCAGTAAGCTATTCCGGATCCGACCAAAAAAGCTTCATAGCTAAACGGTCGGTACCCGGGCCTTGCAGAGAAGAGCAAGGTTTTGCCTGTAATGCTTCTCTTAGGAGAGCTGGACCCTGGGATCCAGAGCTCTGGTCATACCCACGACTAAGATGTTTTCTGTGCAGGGTGCTATACAGGTCCAGGGGAGTGGAATCCTTGGGAACCCGGTCCCTGAAGGTTTGATTACAATGCCTGCCATGATAGGTGAAGTTTGGGCTTTTGTGGACCAAACAAAGTCCTGCGGCGGGGAACAGGTAAGTGGGGGCCCCCAGGAACTTGGTTCTATTGGGGGACCCCCAAGCCTAATTTGTCTTTCTGTCTGTTACCTAATGGTATTCCCGCAAAATTCTGTGCATGCCTGTAACTACTAAAAAAATGTAATAATTTTTAATGGTGGTCAAGAAAAAAAAAAAAAATTTTTTATATATATTTAATATATTAGACTGCGGTACCTGTGTTTGTCCACTAGAGGCCGCTGTGGAATGTTTTCTTGTCATGTGGACTAGTTTCTTCTCAGCAGAGCAAGTCCAGGCAGATGGTGAGTTCTCTTATGGGAAACTGCTTCCTCTGCCATGTTGCAATGCTCGTCCATCCCCCGGCCTGCGGCAAAGAGGGGCCCTGGCTCTTGTCCCTAGTTTCCATTTTTCAAAATTAGCGCCGAAGGCGCACGTGGCCGCGCGCGTGCGCGTGCACGCGCCTCTATATATAGAGGTGAGCCGGGAAAGGGGGCGGAGCCTGGGGGATGACGCTCTGTGCGCGCCGCAGCGCTTCTGCGCATGTGCGGGCGTCCCAGCATGTTAAAAACCACATTTTTGTGTGGTGAGCTGGCTATGAAGTACAGAGACAGAGCTGGCAACATTTAAAAAAGGGCATACAGAAAGCGGTGGATACAGGCATCCCCTAGAAAGGCACATTAGTAGACACCAACTGTTTCTTTTAGCAGCATTTATGCTAGACTATTGTCAGTAACTGGTGTATTTCGGCTGGAATACCTCAGCTTTGTGGCTTAGGAATATGCCGTCTAAAAACTCCGGGACTAGAAATTCCAGGAGGAATAGGGGGTCTCCATCGGGCTCTGAGGATCTTGGGCATGCTTTGGCTGCACCAGTCTCCCCTGAAGAATCAGAGGTTAGTGACCGTAGAGCACCCTCAGGAGTACCTGGTACTGTGGCTGTCCTCAGTTCACCTGCTCCTGTGTATGTAACAGAGGAGGTTTTTTCCTCAGCTCTGGGAGGGCTGGAAGAGAGATTGTCAGCATTGATCGCGGCTTCCCTGTCACAGGAGAAAAGCGCCCGATCTCCGTCTCCTCCCTCAGAGTGCCTGTTAACAGAGCAACAGTCCCATACAGGGATCGACCTACCTGAAGGGGATCAGGATGAGGTCGATTCGGTTGTAGAGGAATCAACAGTGGAAGAGCCGTTCTCAGCATCACATGCTGAAAGGTTATGGGTTCAGTCCCTGACTAATATGGTCCGATCAGCATTTAAAATGCCACTTGCGGAGCCATCATCCACTTCTGTCTCCTCGTTGGGGTGGCTAAAAGCTCCCCAGACTGTTTGTTCCTTTCCGATCCATCCTTTACTGGAAGGGCTCATTTACCAGGATTGGGAGCATCCTGACAAAATATTTACTCCCCCTAAGAGATTTCCGGTGGTCTATCCCATGGAGGATAAGTTCATCAGAAAATGGAGGGTCCCTACAGTGGACGCAGCCATCTCTTGTGTGAATAAATCACTGACATGTCCGGTGGATAATGTCCAAATGTTCAAGGACCCAATAGATAAAAAATTGGAGTCCTTATTAAAATCTGCTTTTTCTACAGCAGGATTGGTGACACAACCAGCAGTGGCAGCTATTGGGGTCTGCCAAGCAGTGAAGGATCAGTTGAAACAGGTCTTAAGGGACTTGCCAGATCAGCAGGCTCTTGCTCTAGCTGATCTACCTAGAGCCTTATGCTTTGCGGTGGACGCCATAAAGGATTCAATCCATCAGGCCTCCCGCCTTACGCTGTCTGTAGTACATATGCACAGGCTTCTATGGCTCAAAAACTGGTCTGCTGAAGCTCCCTGTAAAAAATTGCTGGTCAGCTTCCCATTTCATGGTGAGCGCTTATTCGGGGAAGACCTGGACAAGTATATCCAGAGAATTTCCAGCGGTAAAAGTACACTTTTGCCGGTTAAAAATAGGGTTAGAGGTCCCTCTTTTAAGAGGCCGGCTTCTCCAGTCCCTAGGACATCGGCTGTGAAACAGTTCCGACGGCCTCCTCGGTCAAATCCCGGAGGTAAAAATCAGGGACAGTTGCAGGGTAACAAGAAGCCCTGGAGCAGGAGAGGTACAAAACCTCCCCCAAAGTCAAATGCATGAAGGGTTGCCCCCACCCAATCGGGTGGGGGGAAGACTTCAGTTGTTCACAGAAACCTGGCGGGACACGATCCGAGACAGATGGGTGCTCTCCGCAGTAAGTCTGGGATACAAATTGGAGTTAAAAAACTCCCCTCCTTCCCGCTTTATAAGGTCAAACGTGCCAAGGGATCCCCAGAAGAGAGGATCCCTCCTGTTGGCACTGGAACAATTATTGCTCCAAGCAGTAATTATAGAGGTTCCCGTGGAAGAATGGGGGTTCGGGTTTTACTCAAATCTCTTTACAGTTCCGAAGCCAAACGGGGACGTGAGGCCCATATTAAATCTAAAAGGGCTAAACAAATTCCTACATATCAGGACTTTCCGGATGGAGTCGATCCGATCGGTAGCCACTGCCCTACAAGGGGAGGAATGGTTAGCCTCGATCGACATCAAAGATGCTTATTTGCACATTCCCATCTTTCCAGCCCACCAAAAATGTCTACGCTTTGCGGTAGAAGGGCGCCATTTTCAGTTCAGAGCCTTACCCTTTGGTCTGGCCACAGCACCAAGAGTGTTCACAAAAATTCTGGCCCCATTATTGGCCAATCTAAGGACACGAGGTGTAACGATAATGGCATATCTAGACGACTTGTTGCTGATAGACCACTCAGTGGAAAAACTAGAAGTGGTTGTTCACGAGACAATCAAGTTTCTGGAATATCACGGTTGGATTATCAACCGAGACAAGTCAGCCCTAAAACCAGTCAAAAGTCTGGAATACTTGGGGCTAAGGCTGGATTCAGACCAGAGAAAAATTTTCTTGCCTCAAGAAAAGGGGTCGTCTTTGAGAGATTTGATCCACTTAGTGGGTTCAAAAAGACAGCCATCCATACGCCTGTGCATGAGGCTGCTGGGAAAAATGGTGGCATCATTCGAAGCAGTACCCTACGGTCAATTCCATTCAAGGAAGTTGCAAAGGGCCATACTGTCAGCCTGGAACAAAAAAGTTCAGGCTCTGGACTTACCAATGTCCTTGTCCCCTTCCGTTCGCAAGAGCCTCCGCTGGTGGTTGGTTCCCCAGAATCTGGAAAGAGGGAAATCCTTCAGTCCGATTTCCTGGAAGGTGGTCACTACAGATGCCAGCCTTATAGGCTGGGGAGCAGTACTGGAGCAATGGTCTCTCCAGGGCAAGTGGTCAGAAGCAGAAAAGGCCCTGCCCATCAATCTCTTAGAGATACGAGCAGCCCGGTATGCCCTAGTAGCATGGACATCCAAACTCCAAGGGTCCCCTGTCAGAGTTCAATCAGACAATGCCACAGCAGTGGCATATATCAATCGTCAGGGGGGCACCAGGAGTCGTGCAGCCCAAAGGGAAGTAAATTACATCCTGAGATGGGCAGAAAGATATGTCCCAGCCATATCTGCGGTATTCATTCCAGGAGTGGAGAATTGGAAGGCGGACTTTCTAAGTCGCCAACAATTATGCCCAGGGGAATGGTCCCTTCATCCCGAGGTGTTCCGGACAATATGTCAGCGGTGGGGAACACCGGATGTAGATCTGCTAGCATCCAGATTCAACACAAAAGTGGACAGGTTTGTCTCTTGGACAAGGGATCCCCTAGCGTGCGGCTCGGATGCCCTAGTGTTCCCTTGGGATCAGTTCAAGCTGATATATGCATTCCCACCGCCACAATTGTTACCTCGATTACTCCGCAGAATCAGGGTAGAAAAGAAACCAGTGATTCTGGTGGCTCCAGCGTGGCCCCGAAGAGCATGGTACGCGGAGATTGTAAAAATGTCTGTGGGGAGTCCTTGGACCCTCCCACGTCGTCCGGACCTGCTTTCGCAAGGACCGATATACCACCCTTCCTTACCAGCCCTAGGTTTGACGGCCTGGCTATTTGAAGCCCACATTCTAAAAAAGAGAGGTCTCTCTAATCCTGTGGTATCTACCATGATCAATGCCAGGAAGCCGGTATCCAGGCAGATCTACTATAGAATCTGGAAGGCGTACATCGCCTGGTGTGAGGCCAAGAAATGGCATCCACGTAAATACGTAATAGGTAGGATTCTGGACTTCCTACAATGGGCTGTAGATAGGAAGCTTGCCTTGAGTACTATCAAGGGTCAGATTTCGGCCTTGTCAATATTTTTTCAAAGGCCCTTGGCTCCGCATTCACTAGTTAAAGCCTTTATACAAGGAGTGATGCGTATTAGTCCTCCGGTTAATATTCCCATATGTCCATGGGATCTAAACTTGGTTCTGTCGGTTCTACAGAAACAACCATTTGAACCATTACATCATATTTCTTTGGTGCTTCTCACCAGGAAATTGATTTTTCTAGTAGCCATTTGTTCGGCTAAAAGAGTATCGGAATTAGCAGCTATGTCCTGTAGGGAGCCATATCTGGTTATCCATAAGGACAGAGTAGTATTACGTCCTCATCCAGCCTTTCTTCCTAGGGTGGTATCGAGGTTTCATTTGAACCAAGATGTGGTTCTTCCTTCTTTTTTTCCCCAAACCTACTTCGGTAGAGGAAAAGTTATTGCATTCTTTGGATGTAGTAAGAGCAGTTAAAGCTTATCTAAAAGCCACTGCTCAGATTCGCAGAACGGATACTTTGTTTATTCTGCCGGAAGGCCCCAGAAAGGGTCAGGCAGCGTCAAAATCTACTTTAGCCAAGTGGATTCGACAGGTCATAATGCAAGCCTATGGCTTGAGAAGGAGACCGCCTCCGTTCAAAGTTAGAGCGCACTCCACGAGAGCAGTTGGAACTTCATGGGCAGTGCATCACCAGGCCTCCCTGGCTCAAATCTGTAAGGCCGCAACATGGTCTTCAGTACACACGTTTACTAGGTTCTACCAGGTGGACGTTAGAAGTCAGGAGGATGTCGCCTTTGGGCGCAGTGTGTTGCAGGCCGCAAAAGATCCTCATGTCTGATAGCGCTCAGCTTATATATGGTGTATCCCCCCCCCCTCATTTGGCATTGCTTTAGGACATCCCATTAGTAATGACTATGTCGCTCTGTGTCCCGTGATGTACGAGAAAGAATAGGATTTTTATAACAGCTTACCTGTAAAATCCTTTTCTTGGAGTACATCACGGGACACAGAGCTCCCGCCCCTCTTTGGGGACACTTATTGCTTTGCTACAAAACTGAGGTGCTCCCGGATGGGAGGGGCTTATATAGGGGAGGGTACTTCCGGTTTTGGAAGTTGCCAGTGCCAGCACCTGACGGTATCTATATAACCCATTAGTAATGACTATGTCGCTCTGTGTCCCGTGATGTACTCCAAGAAAAGGATTTTACAGGTAAGCTGTTATAAAAATCCTATTTTTCTTTTGATCTGTTGTGCAATAAAGATTTACTGGATCCCCATTATATTGTTGGCGGTGTTACCCTCATCACATTCTGTAAAAATGTCGGCAATTACAGACGACCCCGGAGACGCGGCGCAAACCATGAGCTGTCACACCAGATAGTAAGATGGATGTGTTCCCATTGGCTGAATGGAATTTGTTTTTTTTACTTCACTTTGTATAATAAATCAACAAAAAAAACATACTTAAACTAAAAGAAAAACATAAGAAAGTAGATAAAGTATGTTTAAAATAAATAAATACATTTTTATATATATATATATATATATATATATATATATATATATATATATATAGATATATATATATATATATAGATATATAATTTATTTATTTATTTTTTTAAACATATTTTATCTACTTTTTTCTGTTTTTTTTTTTTTGTTGTTGTTGTTGATTTATTATACAAAGTGAAGTAAAAAAACAAATTCCATTCAGCCAATGGGAACGCATCCAACTTACTGCAGGTGTGACGGCTCATGGTTTGCGCCGGGTCTCCGGGGTCGTCTGCGATTGCCGACATTTTTACAGAATGTGATCAGGGTAACACCGCCAACAATATAATGGGGATCCAGTAAGTGTGTGTGTGTGTATATATATATTATATATACCGTATTTATCGGCGTATAACACGCACCCCAAGTTTAGGAGAGAATTTTAAGGAAAAAAACTTTTAGGAGGGAAATTCAAGGAAAAAAAATTACATTTAAATGCAGCCTTGTCCATCATTGCAGCCTTGTCCAGTGTCCATCTGCAGCCTTGCCCAGTGTCCATCTGCAGCCTTGCCCAGTGTCCATCTGCAGCCTTGCCCAGTGTCCATCTGCAGCCTTGCCTAGTGCCTTTGCAGCCTTGCCAGTCTCTGCGATTTTTTAAATTGGCACCGATTTCTGTGTGGAGAGGAGCGAGCGGGGCCGGGTGTACTTCGGCTCCTCTCGCAGTCCCGCCCATCTCCACTGACTGCGCCGGCTGACATACAGAAAGCCGAGTGTACTTCGGCTAGACTCGGCTCTGCTCACAGTCAGGGGCGGGACTGCGAGAGGAGCCGAGACTAGCCGAAGTACACTCGGCTTTCTGTATGTCAGCGGCGCAGTCCGAGATGGGCGGGACTGCGAGAGGAACCGAGTAAAGCCAAGTGTACTTCGGCTTCGTGAATCTTGGCTCCTCTCGCTCGTTTCAGCGAGGGGGATTGGCGGAGGATCGGCGTATAACACGCACCCACGATTTTCCCCTAATTTTAAGGGGAAAAAAGTGCGTGTTATACGCCGAATAAATACGGTATATATAATGTGTGTGTGTGTGTGTGTGTGTGTGTATGTATGTGTGTGTATGTATATATATATATATATATATATATATATATATATATATATATATATATATATATATACACTCAAGTATAAGCCGAGTTTTCAGCACATAGGCCCCACTGTTCTTCTACAAGTGTGCAAAGTTTGTTGTCTGGGGAACCTACGGCCGGGGAGCACCGATTTTTTTTTTTTTTTTTTTTTTTTTCAAAGCCGGGCACCCCTTCCATAGACTCCCATGTTAAACGGTCATTTCTCCGGTGACTTTGGGGACCCGGTACCAACCGGTCGTGGGTCCCCTGGACCCGAAACTTGGCACACATGTTGCCTCATATCTCCTCTATAAGTGTGCAAAGTTTGTTGCCTGTGGACCTACGGCCCAGGAGAAACGCTTTTTCAAAGCCGGGCACCCCTTCCATAGACTCCCATGTTAAACATCAGTCTAGTCATGGGCACAGTGAGGCATGGGCACAATGAGGCACAGTGAGGCATGCAGATGGACACCCTAGGCTTATACTCGAGTCAATAAGTTTTCCCATTTTTTTGTGGTAAAATTAGGTGCCTCGGCTTATACTCGAGTATATATGGTATTAGAAATCGTATATCGGTCCTTCTGCTTGCTGATTTCTCTTTTTTGTTTAAAATATTTTTTTATACCGGTATCATTTTTCACACACTAGCACAGATTTAGTTTTTTTTTATATATATATATATATATATTTTTTTTTTTATTAAATGCATGAATGTGTATAATTAAACATGGATAGGTGTGCACGGGGTTAACAATTTAAGGCAGATGTACTGTGTAATAAAGACAAAGTGGGGTCTATTTATAAAAAAAAGGAGACGCGGGGGAGGGGGAAGCCCCCGAAGCTGCAACCTGGATGGGGTAAGCACAGGGCTGGTGGGGGGCCTGGCGTGCGATGGCTGAGAGAATCAACAGGGGGAGCAGCTATCGATTGAGCGCCGGGGGTGAGGGGTGGTTGGCTGGCTGAAGGGGGGACATTGGCATGTGAATGTCTCAAACATCCACACAAACATCTTAGATAATCTTCATGTTTTTTCCAATATTTCCAATGAATGTCGGCTCCATCTAGTGACCATAATGCAATGGTTTCCTGAAATACCCCAATCAGGAAAATACTGCATCATTGCCACTAGATGGAGGTAAGGATCATAGGAAATCAACGTATTATAGACAACATGGTGATTATTCATGACAGCTGTGCTTAAGAATTTTTTTAATCTAGATCCCCCCCCCCCCCCCCCCAATGAATCAGTAGGTGTAATGTGGCTGCAGCACTTTTTCTATGAACGCAAAATTATAAAATAATTATTTCAATGTAAAAATGTTATTCCCTTTGCAGGGTCCAGGGTCCCCTCCATCCCACGCTGTGGTGTGTCCAGCCCGTTTAGAGGACATTTGAGCACCAAAAGCAATGGTAAGCGCACTCGGTGAACGGCACGTAACCTTCTCACTGTCCACAGACATGGGGGAGGGGAGGGGGGGATCTGCTGAGAGTCTGCAAAATCCTTTGATTTTCCTTAGAAATCCTTTCTAAACTGTCTTTCATTGCTTTTGTCTTTTTATTTTTATTATTTCTTTTTCTAACTAAATTCATAAATATTTAAAAAATATACAAATCAACAAAAACATATATTTAATTGTATCAAATTTTGAAAAAAAAATATATATACCGTATATACTCGAGTATAAGCCGACCCGAATATAAGCCGAGGCACCTAATTTTACCACAAAAACTGGCAAAACTTATTGACTCGAGTGTAAGCCTAGGGTGTCCATCTGCATGCCTCACTGTGCCTCACTTTGCCTCACTGTGTCCATGACTAGACTGACGTTTTACATGGGAGTCAATGGAAGGGGTGCCCGGCTCTGAAAAATCGGTGCTCCCCGGTTGTAGGTCTCCCGGACAAGAAACTTTGCACACTTATAGAGGAACAGTGGGGCTACACGTGTGCCAAGTTTGGGGTCCAGAGGATCTACGACCGGCCGGTACCGGGTCCTCAAATTCACCAGAGAAATTACCATTTAACATGGGAGTCTATGGAAAGGGGGCCCAGTTTTGAAAAATCAGTGCTCCTCGGCCGTAGGTCCCCTGGACAAGAAACTTTGCACACTTGTAGAGGAAGAGTGGAGCTATATGTGTGCCAAGTCTGGGATCCAGGGGACCTACGGCCGACCGGTACTGGCTCCCCAAATTCCGAGAGATCAGGCGCAAAAAGGTGACTCGAGTATAAGCCGAGGGGGGCATTTTCAGCACAAAAAATTGTGCTTAAAAACTCGGCTTATAATCGAGTATATACGGTATATATAAATAAATAAAGATAAATTGTCCAAAATGTCTTGGTATGCTGAGGCCTTAAGAGTTCCCTTCACTGGAACTAAGGGGCCAAGTCCAACCCCTGAAAAAACAACCCCGCACCACAAAGCAAGGTTCATAAAGACATGGATGAGTGAGTTTGGGGTGGAGGAACTTAACTGGCCTGCACAGAGTCCTGACCTCAACCCGATAGAACACCTTTGGGATGAATTGGAGCGGAGACTGCGAGCCAGGCCTTCTCATCCAACATCAGTGCCTGACCTCACAAATGCGCTTCTGGAAGAATGGTCAAACATTCCCATAGACACCCTCCTAAACCTTGTGGACAGCCTTCCCAGAAGAGTTGAAGCTGTTATAGCTGCAAAGGGCGGGGCCAACTCAATATTGCACCCTACGGACTAAGACTGGGATGCCAGTAAAGTTCATGTGTGTGTGTGTGTGTATGTGTATATATATGTATATATATATATAATATAATATATACAGTAAAACCTTGGATTGCGAGCATAATTCGTTCCGGAAACATGCTTGTAATCCAAAGCACTTGTATATCAAAGTGAATTTCCCCGTAAGAAATAATGGAAACTCAAATGATTCGTTCCACAACCATTTATTCATATGTAGGTCCTTCAGTTTGTAGTCCATATAAAAATATCATAGCAATGTGACCAGGTTGTGTAACCATAAAATGTCCCTCCACAAGGGGATTAGAAGCAAAATCCAGCAGGAGCTACAGAGTATAAAAGAGAAGAGAAGGCGCCTCCAAGTGTAGCAATATGTTGCTAAATGCTGTAGGTACACTTCATTAAATGTAACCATATTGCTACACTTAGGGGCGCCTCTCTTCTATTTTATACCCAGTTGTGACATGACGCTGCTTGTATATCAAGTCAAAATGTAATTAAAAATTTTGCTTGTCTTGCAAAACACTCTCAAACCAAGGTTTTACTGTATATATAATTTATTTTATTTTTTCTCATGTTCATAGTAACTAAATTCAAAAATAAATATCTTAAATATATACAAATAAATAAAGACATATATACAGTATATATAAAATACTTAAAAGATAATACAGTGGAACCTTGGATTACGAGCTTAATCCGTTTCAGGAGAATGCTCGTAATCCAAAGTACTCGCATATCAAAGCGAGTTTCCCCATTGAAGTCAATGGGAAAGAAAATAATTAGTTCCGCATTGACTTCAATGGCATGCAATACCGCATGCGGCCGGGGGGGGGGTGCCGGAGAGCCTCGGAAACAGCCGGAAAGGCCCGAGGACAGTTCGGCTGACCTCGGCAAACCTTGGAAAGGCTCGTGGACGTAGTATTTCCGAGTCTTTCCGAACAGCGCCGCTCGGCTCCGGCGCCCCCCCTCACCTCAGGCCAAATGCGGTACTGCACACTGCTTTGGCCTAAATCCTGCTCGTTTTGGGAGACAACACTCGCAAACCGAGTTAGGATTTTTCAAAATACAGTGCCCGTATTGCGAAACGCTCGTTAACCGCGTTACTCGCAATCAGAGGTTCCACTGTATAGACACAAATATATCATTTTTTTTTTTTTTTTTTCTTGTGAACTCAATAAAATCTTTTTTGACAAGGAAAAAAAAAAATTATATATTTAATTCTAACTAATTTTGTATGTGTGTAATTAAAGAAAACTCCACTTCTGTTGAAATATTGATTTGAGGTCTGTAGTTGTTGCATCGGCCGGTCATTTCATGATACGGATACAAGCAACTCCTCCAATGTGGTCTATGGAGAGGAGCATGCATGGCATTGTGGGCGATGGGGCTGTCAATGATCTCGGTTTTATGGGGGGTCATCGGAGAATAAAGGTAGTTTTGTCAGGAAGGGGAAGGCATGTGCGATCCCACCAACAGGAAAATAATTATAATCCCTTTTATACAGCGATGGGCTCCATTTATCGTTATACAGCAAATCCCAATCTGCGGTCTGCGGGTGTGTGCCGATTGGACTGCAGTGGCGATGAGCCAATGAAACATTAGGAAGGTGAAGCTGCTACCGCTATGGCTTCTTCTGAACCCTCCAGTGGTAAAGATGGCGCCATGTACAACACATATATCTGATTTTAATGGTAAGACCGGAGGGAAAAGGTTATCTTATTGAAGTGCATCGCAGTCCAGTGACAGTCAGGGTGATATTTTTATCGATGGGACGCCAAATCTTTGCGTCCATGGTTCGGGGGAGGTTGCTTCTCCTTACTGGGTGAGGGGTCTTTGGTGTTCTCGTCTATCACTGGGATTTGGCTACCTAAGTTCTAACACTTTACTTCTTGGCCAAGTGACAACGTTGTCACCAAGACAGGAAATGAAGGGAAATGTTTGTAATGGGGGCTGATATTTCACAAAAAAATAATAGCTTGGCCTTAATACTCAGTGAACTCCACTGAACTGTTAGCGGTATTCTTCAGCTCAGACAAGGGGGGAGATTTACTAAAACTGGAGCAGCTGTGCATGGGCGCCAATCGGCTTCTAACTTCAGCTTGTTCAATTAAACTTTGGCAATAAATCCTGGAAGCTGATTGGTTTCTATGCAGAGCCGCATTAGATTTTGTACTCTCCAGTTCTACGAAATCAACTCCAATGCCTGACTTCTCTGTATACATGACAGGTGCTCTTTGTATATTGGTTCTGTGGTTGCTGATTGTAATAATCTTCTTCTCCCCCTCCAGCCTTCTGCATCGGCCACAGCAGCCGGCTCAGTGACCAGTACCGGGTCCGGGACCACATGCTCTCCCACTACAATAAGATCCTCACTGCGAAAGGTACAGATCCTCTGCTTTGATTGGAGACCTGCTAGGCCATGGGGGAGAGGCTGGGGGTGTCCGTGTGCGGTCTGGTTTTATACCCCAGAGGACAATGATGACAGTAGGGGGGGGGTCCCCTGAGTCAGCTTCTCTCAGCTCTGGAGGTCTTTCTCCTCCATCTTCTATGGAGTCACTAGAGATTCTCAGATCTTTTACCTGATTTGGTGGTTTTATATTGGATGCAGAGCTCAGGAGCATGTGCTGTGCAAAGGATGAGGGACAAAAAGAACTATGGAGGAGCACTTCCGTCCTGTGCCGTCATTCCTTGTCCCGTCATTCCTTGTCCCGTGCCGTCATTCCTTGTCCCGTGCCGTCATTCCTTGTCCCGTGCCGTCATTCCTTGTCCCGTGCCGTCCTTCCTTGTCCCGTGCCGTCCTTCCTTGTCCCGTGCCGTCCTTCCTTGTCCCGTGCCGTCCTTCCTTGTCCCGTGCCGTCCTTCCTTGTCCCGTGCCGTCCTTCCTTGTCCCGCGCCGTCCTTCCTTGTCCCGCGCCGCCCTTCCTTGCCCCGCGCCGCCCTTCCTTGCCCCGCGCCGCCCTTCCTTGCCCCGCGCCGCCCTTCCTTGTCCCGCGCCGTCATTCTGTGGCCCGTGCCGTCATTCCTTGTTGTCCTTTTATACAAATAGAAAGGATTGTCTAGGACAGCCCTCCCCTATATACAGTTTGGTAAACCTCATGAGGAAGGTACAACCGGATTATAATGTGTGCGACCAACATGACATCACCCACCCGGAGCGTCTGCCCATCATATAGGAGAATTGTGAGAAACCAGCAGCTGCTCCCAGTTGGGGACTTGTTCAGCCTCATACATAGAGAGCAAACTGGGGGCCGGTCATTCTTAAAGTGTCAGGAAACCCGAACAGTCATTCTTGGTCTGTAAATAATTCATTGAAAATGTTTTGTTATATCTGTGCAAAAAATACCCGTTAATCCTGCCAGAAATCCAGCAAATAGATACTTCCTGTGCTGCAATCCTATAAGTTACATTGTTACCAGTTCTCTGTGAACTACAGATCCCCTCCCCCTCCCTACTTCTCCATAACGTGTGCCCCCCATCATGTTTATATATATATATATATATATATATATATATTGTGACAGCAGGAAGGTAAAGTCACCTGGTTGCATCCAGGGGGGTAGGTATATTTCTCCCAGATTCAGGCTTTATGCCGACTTGTACAACTAGGGAGAGAGTTGATGAAGCCCAGCTGAGGCTAGTGGGCTCATGGATGATTCATACCTCTAGGGAGAGTGCTGGGCGTCGTGCAGGCAGGGAGTTGATGAGACCAGCTGAAGCTTGTCAGCTCGTTTAAGGCCTCTATAAAAACTCCCAGCTTCATTAGGTGTTTGCTCATGCCTGGAACCAGACCTGTGTGGACTGTCTAGGGAGAGTGAACCCCTGTGCGGTGAGACAAAGCCTGTGTGGCTATTTGTTTGGACATTTACTAAACCAGGGACTTAGGGACTAGGACAGCACCAGGCTGATCCCAGTTGTTAGTTAGGGAAACCTGCATGTTTAGTCAGAGGTCAAGCTGACCAGGATTTATTTTGTTTATGTTTCTTTTTGCTTTGCTGTGTTTTTGTCACTGTAAATAGAGAAATAAACCGCACCTTTTGATCTTGAAAACCACAACCTCCATCTGCTGGGCCTGTTTTTGTGTGGGGAGCCCATCCAGGGGGTCACACACACCCGCTACCGAGCTAACCCCCTCACAGTTGGTGGAGAATGCGGGCAGTTTTTTTTTAAGCCAGCATGGAGGAGATACTGAAACAGCTGGCTCTAGCAAATGCCAATCAACAGCAGACAAATGCAGGTTTGCAAAAGAGCCTTGCAGCTCAACAACAGAGCTTCGCAGCCCAGCAACAAGCCCAGCAGCAATCTGAGGCCCGCTTCATAGACCTGTTGCAGAAGCAAGAGCAGAGACTACAACAACAGATGGAAGCAGTAATGCAGCAACGTCCGCAGACCAGTGAGGAAAGCCGTCCCACTAATACCGCGTCCTTTGGGGTGAGTCGTTTATTGACAAAAATGACTGGAGAGGATGATCCAGAGGTATTTTTGACCACATTTGAAAGGACTGCTGAAAGAGAAAAGTGGCCTGAGGAGCAGTGGGCTGGACTGGTGGCTCCTCTGTTAACTGGTGAATCGCAGAAAGCTTACTATGACCTAGAGCCTGACCAAGCAAAAGACTATGTGATGCTAAAAGCTGAAATATTGGCAAGGCTGGGTGTCACCCTGGCTGTCCGGGCTCAGCGTGTGCATAACTGGACTTTCCAGCTTGGAAAACCCCCCAGGTCTCAAATGTATGATCTCATTCACCTGAGCAGGAAGTGGCTACAGCCAGAGACTTTGTCCGCACCGGAGATTCTGGAACGTGTTGTGATGGATCGTTTCTTGAGAGCTCTTCCTACCGCCATTCAAAAGTGGGTAAGCCATGGAGACCCAGAAACGGCCGGTAAACTTGTGGATTGTGTAGAGAGATACTTGGCTGCAGAGAACCTGACGGCCTCTTCCAGAGACTCTCGGACTTTCCACCCTAAGACCAGACCATCCCCAGGGGCGGATAAGATGATTCCAAGGGGTGAGGGTGGAGAGAGTGAGAGGGTGGGAGCTCTGCCCAGGGTTTGGCGAGAACAGCCTGGGAAGTCGGGGGCTCAAGAGGCAGCCAAAAGGATTGTTTGCTACCGCTGCCGGCAAGCGGGACATATTGCAGCAAATTGCCCGGTTGTGGAGGAACCCATGCAATGTGACTTTCTGACGGACAGACGTCAGTCGCTGTGTGCGACAGTCGCATGCACTGCCATTCGGGGAACTGAGAAACATTTATGCAAAATGTGTATTAATGGTAGAAATGTTGTGGTATTACTGGATTCAGGTAGCCTTGTGACCCTGATAAAGGCTGAATTAGTTAAAACAGAGGTCTCTGGGAATAGCAAGGTAGCTGTTATTTGTGTGCATGGGGACACCCGAGAGTATCCAGTGACTACAGTGTGTTTCAAGACCCCCAAAGGTACCCTCTCTCATCCAGTGGGGTTAGTATCTCAACTACCGCATGATGCCATTGTGGGAAGGGATTTTCCGAAGTTCTGGGAACTGTGGGATGATCCTGAGCCCCCCACTGGTGCCCCTATGTACCAGAAAGGTGATAGCCAGAACTCCTCTGAGAGTGGTGAGGACTCTCCAGAATTTCCCTTGTCAGTATTGGCAGGCGAGACTCAAGAAACTGGAGAGGAGCCCACCTCCTCAGACGAAAACCTACCGTCTGTGGAGTTTTCTGATCTTGAGGTTCACAGGGAAAATTTTGCCACAGAACAGTTAAAAGACCCCGCCCTAATAAAGGCACGGGAAAACGTAGTGGAAATAGATGGCGAGTTAGTGAACCCAGATAATACCTGCACTTACCCATACTTCAGCGTAGAGAAGGACCTACTGTATCGGGTGGCAAAAAGGGCAGAAGAAACCGTTGAGCAGCTTGTGGTGCCCAAACCTTACAGGAAGTTGGTGTTGGAGTTGGCCCATGGGCACATTCTTGGAGGTCATCTGGGGACAGAGAAAACCCGAGAGAGGGTATTACAGAGATTCTATTGGCCTGGGGTGATGAAGGACATAGAAAATTATTGTTCCTCCTGCCCTGTGTGTCAGAGGTCGGCCCTGATGCCACATTTCCGTAGCCCGCTGGTCCCTCTACCCATCATTGAGGTCCCGTTTGAGAGGATCGCAATGGATTTGGTAGGTCCTATAATCAAGTCCGCTAGGGGGCACCAGTACATATTAGTTATAATGGACTATGCCACCCGTTATCCAGAAGCGATCCCTCTCCGAAATACCTCGGCCAAAACCATAGCCAAAGAGCTATCTCTTGTTTTTAGCCGGGTGGGTATTTGTAAAGAACTGCTTACGGACCAAGGTACACCCTTTATGTCCCGGGTTATGAAAGAGCTGTGTAAATTGTTCAAAGTGACGCAATTGCGTACGTCTGTGTATCACCCCCAAACCGATGGGCTGGTTGAAAGATTCAACAAAACCCTAAAACAAATGTTGAAGAAAGTGGTGGATAGAGATGGAAAGGATTGGGACTGTCTACTTCCTTATTTGATGTTTGCTATTAGGGAGGTGCCCCAATCCTCTACGGGATTCTCCCCCTTTGAGTTACTGTATGGGAGACACCCAAGAGGGCTGTTGGATATTGCCAAGGAAACTTGGGAAAGTGAGAGTTCTCCCCACAGGAGTGTGATTGAACATGTCGCCCTGATGCAAGATCGAATTGCACAGGTAATGCCCATCGTGAAGGAACATTTGGCCCAAGCGCAGTTGGCACAGCAGAGAGTGTACAACCGTGGAGCCAAGACCCGTACCTTTTCCCCGGGGGATAGGATATTGGTACTTGTCCCTACGGTTGAAAGTAAATTCCTTGCCAAATGGCAAGGCCCCTACGAGATAATGGAAAAAGTGAGCGAAGTGAATTACAAGGTCAGACAACCAGGAAGGCGAAAGCCCGAACAGATCTATCACGTTAATCTGTTGAAAGCCTGGAGGGATAGAGAGTCCCTAGTCGCAGAAACTTGGTCACCAGCTCAAACTGGTTGCGTGATTCCGGAGGTTGGAATAGCAGCCACCTTGTCACAACCCCAACAACAGGAGGTTAAGGAGTTTGTGCTTCACAACAAGGAGGTGTTCTCTGAGCTGCCGGGACAAACATCTGGGGTAGAGCATGATATTATTACCCCGCCCGGTGAAAGGGTGAAGTTAAAACCCTATCGGATCCCAGAGGCCCGACGGGAGGCAATATGGGAGGAAGTACAGAAAATGCTGAACTTAGGGGTGATAGAGGAGTCCCAAAGTGATTAGTCTAGTCCCATTGTGTTGGTGCCTAAACCGGATGGGAGCTGGCGATTTTGTAACGATTTTCGTCAGTTGAACAAAGTTACAAAATTTGACACCTACCCCAGGCCACGTATAGATGAGTTGATCGACCGGCTGGGAACAGCCCGATACATGACGACTCTTGACCTCACAAAAGGGTATTGGCAAATTCCCCTGGCCAAGTCGGCCAAAGAGAAAACCGCATTTGTAACCCCAGACGTGGCGTTCCAATATAAGAGAATGCCGTTCGGGTTACAGAATGCGCCGGCCACATTCCAGCGGAAAATGGACCAGATACTGAGGCCCCATCGGAAGTATGCTGCGGCTTACCTGGATGACGTAATTGTCCATAGCACAGATTGGGCCTCACATCTGCCAAAAGTGCAAGCAGTCCTAGACTCTATCCGGCTAACCCCAAGAAGTGTACCATTGGGCAGGAGGAGGCCAAATATCTTGGGTACACCATTGGCAGGGGAGTAATAAAACCCCAACTCAACAAAGTCGAGGCCATCCAGAGTTGGCCACGTCCCAACAGCAAGAAGCAGGTACGAGCCTTTCTGGGAATCGCGGGTTATTATCGGCGCTTCATTCCCCACTTTGCTTCTAAGGCTGTGCCGCTAACCAACCTGACGAAAGGGAAAGGGTCGGTCATGATTAAATGGACCCCCGAGGCTGAGGCAGCATTCCAATTCTTGAAACAAGCCTTATGTAGCCAGCCAGTGTTGTACTCACCCGACTTCTCTAAAGACTTTGTCGTACAAAGTGATGCGTCAGATGTGGGGTTAGGAGCAGTATTGTCCCAGGTCTGGAACGGGGAAGAGCACCCAGTCATTTACCTCAGCAGGAAGTTGAAGTCCCATGAGGTAAATTACGCCACGGTTGAAAAGGAGTGTTTAGCGGTGAAGTGGGCTCTAGATTCCCTTCGGTACTATCTGCTAGGTAGGCACTTTGACATGGTTACGGATCACGCTCCGTTAAAGTGGATGGCTCAAAACAAGGAGACAAATAGAAGAGTAAATAGGTGGTTCCTGGCCCTACAGGAATTCAACTTCACAGTAAAGCATCGCCCTGGCGTTCAAATGGGGAATGTGGATGCTTTGTCTCGAGTACATGAATGCCTGATTGCTGGTGTTCCAACCCCAAGGTTAAAACAAGAGGGGGGGTATGTGACAGCAGGAAGGTAAAGTCACCTGGTTGCATCCAGGGGGGTGGGTATATTTCTCCCAGATTCAGGCTTTATGCCGACTTGTACAACTAGGGAGAGAGTTGATGAAGCCCAGCTGAGGCTAGTGGGCTCATGGATGATTCATACCTCTAGGGAGAGTGCTGGGCGTCGTGCAGGCAGGGAGTTGATGAGACCAGCTGAAGCTTGTCAGCTCGTTTAAGGCCTCTATAAAAACTCCCAGCTTCATTAGGTGTTTGCTCATGCCTGGAACCAGACCTGTGTGGACTGTCTAGGGAGAGTGAACCCCTGTGCGGTGAGACAAAGCCTGTGTGGCTATTTGTTTGGACATTTACTAAACCAGGGACTTAGGGACTAGGACAGCACTAGGCTGATCCCAGTTGTTAGTTAGGGAAACCTGCATGTTTAGTCAGAGGTCAAGCTGACCAGGATTTATTTTGTTAATGTTTCTTTTTGCTTTGCTGTGTTTTTGTCACTGTAAATAGAGAAATAAACCGCACCTTTTGATCTTGAAAACCACAACCTCCGTCTGCTGGGCCTGTTTTTGTGTGGGGAGCCCATCCAGGGGGTCACACACACCCGCTACCGAGCTAACCCCCTCACAATATATATATATATATATATATATATATATATATATATATATATATATATATATATATATATATATATATATACATATATATATATATATAAAAAATAAATGATATAACAACTGTATCATGAGACCCCCTCCCCCCCCCCCCCCGGTGTGGGGTCACTGCACTGGTCATAGAAGGTTTGTATTAGATAAACCCAATGAAATTAAAGCTGATTTTAAATAATATGTTGCATGCTGGGACTTGTAGTTTCTTAGCAGCAGGATATGTATCGCCTGCCTATCCCTGACCTTTGCAGTAACCGTCCGGATATTTCTGTCCTTGTATATATCTTGGTGTGTATCTGGTTTCCATGATACTGTGTACCTGTGATTGGCGCTGCGGTAGACACAGCGGCGTTGTTGTGGTTAAACAAAGGCTGTGTGTTTACAGGCGGAGCGCTCACAGGCTGTGCACATTCCTGGGGAATAATCATTATCATCCTTGTCCCCTCCTCGGTCACACGTCAACTTTCACTAATGAGTATCCATTGCACAGCACAGTCCTGCTTTTCAGGTTCTCCCCTACTGGTGTCAGGCTGGCGGTGTTCACCGCGCTACGGCGCTCCTATTACAGGGGCTGAGAGGGAAGAAAATGAAGCACGTGTGATTCTTCATAAAAAATAAGTAATTCTGCTCTCCCTTCCATCACCAATCCCAATAAGAAGGGCTTTCTTCTGCATTTTAGGATATGCAATTATTCTTTTATGCCCCTGTCAACTGTCCATCCAGAGCCTCTGGTTTATAGACCAAATATATCCTAAATATAGAACCATTTATCCAACTGTCCATCCAGAGCCTCTGGTTTATAGATCATATATATACTAAATATAGAACCATTTATCCAACTGTTCATCCAGAGCCTCTGGTTTATAGATCATATGCCGTATATACTCGAGTATAAGCCAAGTTTTTCAGCACATTTTTTTGTGCTGAAAATGCCCTCCCTCGGCTTATACTCGAGTCTGTGTCCATCTTCCCCTTTGTGCGCCTGTTCCCGGCCAGCCGTAGGTCCCCTGGACCCCAAACTTGTAGCCGCACTCTTCCTCTACAAGTGTGCAA
The DNA here is from genome assembly GCA_029206835.1 of Rana muscosa. NCBI lineage: Eukaryota > Metazoa > Chordata > Amphibia > Anura > Ranidae > Rana > Rana muscosa. The sequence goes on from CM055126.1 coordinate 228,614,972, forward strand.
AGTTTGTTGTCCGGGGAGCACCGATTTTTCAAACCCGGGCACCCCTTCTATAGACTCCCATGTTAAACGGTAATTTCTCCAGTGATTTTGGGGACCCAAGACCGACTGACTCTAGGTCCCCTGAACCCCAAACTTGGCACACATGTAGCCCCACTCTTCATCTACAAGTGTGCAAAGTTTGTTGTCCAGAGGACCTACGGCCGGGGAGCACTGATTTTTAAAACTGGGCACCCCTTCCATAGACTCCCATGTTAAAGGTCAGTCTAGTCACACAGCTCCAGAGATCAGGTGGGAGATTGGGCACAGTGAGGCATGGGCACAGTGAGGCATGCACATGGACACCCTAGGCTTATACTCGAGTCAATACGTTTTCCCAGTTTTTTGTGGTAAAATTAGGTGCCTCAGCATATATTCGGATCGGCTTTTATTCGAGTATATACAGTATATACTAAATATAGAACCATTTATCCAACTGTCCATCCAGAGCCTCTGGTTAATAGACCAGATATATCCTAAATATAGAACCATTTATCCAACTGTCCATTCAGAGCTTCTGGTCAATAGACCAGATACATCCTAAATATCGAAACCATTTATCCAACTGTCCATCTACAGCCTCTGGTTTATAGACCAGATACATTCTAAATATAGAGCCATATTATCCAGCTGTCAATCCAGAGCCTCTGGTTTATAGACCGGACACAACCTAAATATAGACCTATTTATCCAACTGTACGTCCAGAGCCTCTGGTTTATAGACCAGATACATTCTAAATATAGAGCCATATTATCCAACTGTCCATCCAGAGCCTCTGGTTTATAGACCAGATACATTCTAAATATAGAGCCATTTATCCAACTGTCCATCCAGAGCCTCTGGTTTATAGTGATAAGGAAATCACTAACCTCTGCTCACAGTGAAAGTTTAAAATGTTATTTAGAACTATTAAAAAGTAGAGAGAATAAGGCACACAGACATCCTTGGACATGGCAGGGGTACCAAAGAGCCGACCTCCTTATCCAATCAGAGGCCTTTAAACTGCAATCCTGGACAGTTGCCAGATAAGATGCTTCTTACCATTTTACATATTAAATCATTAACTTAAGAATTTGCACAAGCAGCACATCCTTAATTACAAGAGACATTAATTCCTGCTATCTCGGCACACCTTATCAGCTTAGCCGACCTCTAGACTCCCGATCCTCATTACAGAACAAGGAGACTAACTATCTCTATGTTCCATCAGAAGATAATCCGAGGATCTGGAGAACAACCATTTGTTTCAAATAACATCTTTCTGTAAAATCAGACCAGCAAGTGGACCTGTTATAAAGAACCTGACATTAGCATATAAGCACTTAATAAATAATATAATGATAAGTAAAGCATATAGGAATTATATTTCCTTATTTACAGGACAGTAACAAGCTGAATCCAGATTATTATATCCAACTGCCCACCCAGAGCGACTGATTTATACAGTTATTAGAAGACGGAGGTCTTATATTTCTGATGTGTAAAGTGATAGGTGAAGAATGGAAGGGACCGGGAACATAGGAAAAGTCTGCAGATGTTGATTGTAATACCTCCAGGCCTTCTGTGTGACAGTAATTCACATTTGCACAGATACTTCATTAAAGTAAATGGTTTCTTAGAAATCCTTATCTGTCCGAGCGCAGGTTCAGCCGCCACGGGATCCGGCGTTCTATCTGTAATCCCGATGGCGGTTTATAGACTCGCTCCGCTTCTCTCTCATCTTCAACATTATCTCTTCTCTTTCAGCCGCCGTCGATTGCTCCGTTCCGAAGAGTATGACCAAAAGCATTAAATGTAAGTGAGCTTTCCATCTGACTATTCAACGCTTGTCATTTAAAGAGAACCTGTCACAGCTGAGCCTTTCGTCCAGCATTGGTGCTTGCCATTGGCTGAATCCTGAATCTGGTGAATATGGTGCTAATTCCAGGGCTTCCACTATTATGCCGCGTACACGCGACCGTTTTTAATGTCATTGAAAAAAAACGAAGTTTTTCTCTACGTGATTCTTCTCAAGCCTGCCTTGTACACACGATCATGAAAAAAAATGCTCGAGCAAAGCGCGGTGACGTACAACACGTACGACGGCACTATAAAGGGGAAGTTCCATTCGGATGGCGCCACCCTTTGGGCTGCTTTTGCTGATCCTCCTGTTAGTAAAGTTTGGTGAGAGACGATTCGCGCTTTTCAGTCCGTTACAGCGTGACGAATGTGCTATCTCCATTACGAACGCTAGTTTTACCAGAACGAGCGCTCCCGTCTCATCACTTGCTTCTGAGCATGCGCGTTTTTTTCACGTCGTTAAAGCCTACACACGGCTGTTTTTCATGACGTGAAAAACGACGAGAAAAATTTGAGCATGCTCCAAATTTTTAATGGCCATTTTTCACGTTGTGAAAAATGCTCTGGAGCCCACACACAATCGTTTTTAATGACCAAATAAAAAAATTGCATTTTTCTCGTCATGAAAAACGGTCGCGTGTACGCGGCATAAGGGCACCTCCTCACATTAACGGGCTGTAGGCATCATGACAGGTTCCCTTTAATGGCTCATTCACACCAGGTGCGGTGTAGGAACACCTGCGAAATCACACGTTTCCAGCACCGTGCCGCCTTTTTTCAGACACGTGTGGGTGGCATTAATTTGCATCCGACACGCAATTGCATGCGCTTTTGTGCATTTGGTGCCGCAGTACTATGCATTTTTATGCGGTGGGATTTTTTTTTTTTTCTTTTGGCACATGTGTCACAATATGTGTGCGTGCTTTGACATACTTCCTGGTGGTCATTTGGTAATACAGTGGGGGAAATAATTGTTTGATCCCCTGCAGATTTTGTATGTTTTCCCACTTACACAGAAATGAAGGGTCTATAATTTTTATCATAGGTGCATTTTAAATGATAGAGACAATATAAACCAAAAGTCCCAGAAAAAAACGCATAATACAAATTGAGTTGCAGTTCAGTAAGTAAAATAAATATTTGATCCCCAAGCAAAACATGACTCAGTACTTGGTGGAGAAACCCTTGTTGGCACGTACAGAGGTCAGACGTCTCTTGTAGTTGGTGATCAGGTTTTCACACATCTCAGGAGGGATTTTGGTCCACTCTTCTTTACAGATCTTCTCTAAATCCTTTATTTCTTGGCTTTCGCTTGGCAACTCGAAGTTTCAGCTCCCTCCTATAAATTTTCTATAGGATTAAGGTCTGGAGACTGGCTAGGCCACTCCATGACCTTAATGTGCTTCTTCTTGATCCACTCCTTTATTGCCTTGGTGATATGTTTTGGGTCATTGTCATGCTGGAAGACCCATCCATGACCCATCTTCAGTGTTCTGGGTGAGGGAAGAGGGATCTCATCCAAGATTTTACAATACAGGGCCCCGTCCATTGGCCCCTCAATGCGGCAAAGTCGGCCTGTACCTTTAGCAGAGAAACAGCCTCAAAGCATATTGTTTCTACCTCCGTGTGTGTGACTGTAGGGATGGTGTTCTTAGGGCCATAGTCAGAATTTTTCTTCCTTCAAACACGCCGAGTCGAGTTAATGCCAAAGAACTCAATTTTGGTCTCATCTGATCACAGCACTTTCTCCCAATCCTTCTCTGAATCATTTTAGATGTTCATTGGGATGGCCTGTACATGTGCCTTCTTGAGGAGGGGGACCTTGCGGGCGCTGCAGGATTTCAATCCATGGCAGCGTATTGTGTTACCAATGGTTTGTTTGGTGACTGTGGTCCCAACTGCCTTGAGATCATTCACAAGCTCCTCCCATGTAGTTCTGGGCGGATCCCTCCCTTTTCTCATGACCATCCTCACCCCATGAGGTGCAATCTTGCATGGAGCTCCAGACCGAGGGCGATTGATGGTTATTTTGTATTTCATTCATTTGTGAATAATCGCTCCAGCAGTTGTCTCCTCACCGAGCTTCTTGCTGATGGTCTTGTAGCCCATTCCAGCCTTGTGCAGGTCTCCAATCTTCTCCCTGATCTCCTATGACAGCTCTTTGGTCTCCCCCATGATGGTGAGCTGTGAATGGAAGAAAGAGATTCTGTGGACAGGTGTCTTATATACACATAACGAGTTGTCGTTAGGAGGACCTTCTTACATTGACAGGACTTATCTGTGTACCACATGAGCACCTACTGTCTATGGGAGCCAGAATCATTGTTGGTTGGTAGGGGATCAAATGCTTATTTTACTCACCGAACTGCAACTTCATATATATATAATTTGTATTGTGTGTTTTTTTGGGGATTTTTGGTTGATATTCTATCTCTGTGATAAACATTATAGACCCCTCATTTCTGTGTAAGTGGGCAAACTTACAAAATCTTCAGGGGATCAAATAATTATTATTGCCACTGTATATGACTGTGTATGGATCTGACTCAGACATGGTTGAGTTGTCGGGTTCTCATGCAGGGTGAGGGGTCATGGGGTAATCTGGTTGGATAAGAGAGGACTGATTATCAGTACTCTCAGAATTGATACGTTCTTATTAGGAACCCAGAACTTTGGAGGTTCAAAGAGTTTTGGGAGGGAAGAACCTCCAAACCCAGGGACCCTTGTCTTCTCTTTTTCAATCGGATTACCCCAGAACCCCTGCGTGTGTGAGAACTCCTGAGTACTCAACCATCTCTCCAAACTGTCCCTCTTAAAGGGGCCACAACTCAAAAATGGGGGAAATATACCTTCTGTTCAGGACACTTTCTGGGGTCTTGTACGAGGGGTGTGTTGAAGAATTGGTAGCAAAAAGTTTGCTGTTGGTGGGGGGGGGGGGGGGGGAGTTTAGCAATGTTGTTTTGCAGAGCGGAGATTTGTACATGATCGACCAATGCTTCCGCAATGCTGGAGAATTGCTCATCAAGCAGCCCATTACTGGATGTTAGGAGCGCCTCGTAAAAACGTTCACGTCACTTGGTAATGTTTATAAAACATTTTATTGATTAGAACCATCAGATATTTCCAACACGTTTAGAAAGGAATCCTCCTACAAGGCCCAAGTGACCCCAAACTACCAAAATCCAGAGTGGGTGGGGCTTAAAGAGCCACCATAGTGAACTGTATAGGGTAATGCCTGTAAGGATGACATTCAGTATACAACATTTTTAACATTCCTTTAATTCTCCACTTTTATGTACAGTCCAGGGGTTTCAGAAAAAATGACAGTTAGGGCTCATTTACATTTTCTTCAACTTTCACACACATTAAAGCACTGTTTACGATGCTTCGGTGATGCTTTTTTGAAGCTTTAATGAAGCTTGGCAAATTCTGTGTGTGTGTGTTTATTTTCGATTTGTTTAAAAGGGCCTGGTATTACCCCAGCTCAGTAGTACCCCAACTTAAAAAATCCCCAGCTCATTAGTACCCCTGTTCAGCACATCCCCAGCTTATTAGTACCCTTGTTTAGCAGAACCCAGATTATTAGTACCCTTGTTCAGCTGATCCCCAGCTCAGTAGTAACCCCCAACTCTGCTGATCCCCCCCGCTCAGTAGTAACCCCAAGCTTTTCTGATTCCCTGCTCAGTAGTAACCCCCAACTCTGCTGACCCCCCCCCCCCCCCCCGCTCAGTAATAACCCCAAGCTTTTCTGATTCCCTGCTCAGTAGTAACCCCCAACTCTGCTGATCCCCCCGCTCAGTAGTAACCCCAAGCTTTTCTCATTCCCTGCTCAGTAGTAACCCCCAACTCTGCTGATCACCCCCGCTTAGTAGTAACCCCAAGCTTTTCTCATTCCCTGCTCAGTAGTAACCCCGAACTCTGCTGATCCCCCCCCCCCCGCTCAATAGTAACCCTAAGCTTTTCTCATTCCCTGCTCAGTAGTAACCCCCAAATCTGCTGGTCACCCCCGCTCAGTAGTAACCCCAAGCTTTTCTCAGTCCCTGCTCAGTAGTAACCCCCAACTCTGCTGATCCCCCCCCCCCCCGCTCAGTTGTAACCCTAAGCTTTTCTCATTCCCTGCTCAGTAGTAACCCCCAACTCTGCTGATCACCCCCGCTCAGTAGTAACCCCAAGCTTTTCTCATTCCCTGCTCAGTAGTAACCCCCAACTCTGCTGATTCCCCCCCCCCCCCCGCTCAGTAGTAACCCCAAGCTTTTCTCATTCCCTGCTCAGTAGTAACCCCCAAATCTGCTGATCACCCCCGCTCAGTAGTAACCCCAAGCTTTTCTCAGTCCCTGCTCAGTAGTAACCCCCAACTCTGCTGATCACCCCCGCTCAGTTGTAACCCCAAGCTTTTCTCATTCCCTGCTCAGTAGTAACCCCGAACTCTGCTGATCCCCCCCCCCGCTCAATAGTAACCCTAAGCTTTTCTCATTCCCTGCTCAGTAGTAACCCCCAAATCTGCTGGTCACCCCCGCTCAGTAGTAACCCCAAGCTTTTCTCAGTCCCTGCTCAGTAGTAACCCCCAACTCTGCTGATCCCCCCCCCCGCTCAGTTGTAACCCTAAGCTTTTCTCATTCCCTGCTCAGTAGTAACCCCCAACTCTGCTGATCACCCCCGCTCAGTAGTAACCCCAAGCTTTTCTCATTCCCTGCTCAGTAGTAACCCCCAACTCTGCTGATTCCCCCCCCCCCCCGCTCAGTAGTAACCCCAAGCTTTTCTCATTCCCTGCTCAGTAGTAACCCCCAAATCTGCTGATCACCCCCGCTCAGTAGTAACCCCAAGCTTTTCTCAGTCCCTGCTCAGTAGTAACCCCCAACTCTGCTGATCACCCCCGCTCAGTTGTAACCCCAAGCTTTTCTCATTCCCTGCTCAGTAGTAACCCCCAACTCTGCTGATCCCCCCCCCCCGCTCAGTAATCCCCAAATTTTCTGATTCCCCGCTCAGTAGTAACCCCCAACTCTGCTGATCCCCCCCCCGCTCAGAAACCCCCAGCTTTTCTGATTCCCTGCTCAGTAGTAACCTTCAGCTCTGTTGGTCCTCCGGTTTGCTGATCCTCCTCTCTCTTCTGTCCCTGCTCACCTTCCCTCGGGCTTTCACACTGGAGCGGTGCGCTGGCAGGGCGTCAGGAAAAGTCCTGCCAGCAGCTTCTTTGGAGCGCATTAGGAGCGGTGAACTCACCTTTTGCTTTTAAGTGTAAATATGAGACCTGAGGTTCTTTTGACCCCGGATCTCACAATAAAGCGGACCTGTCATGCCGATTTCTTTACAAGGGATGTTTACATTCCTTGTAATAGGAACAAAGGTGATTAGATTTTTATTTATTTTTAAAGGGACAGTGTAAAAAATAAAAAGTAAAATAAATAAGAAAAAATATTTATATATTTTTTTAAAGTGGCCCGTCTCTCTGAGCTTACGTGCAGAAGAGAACACATACATAAGTCGCGCCCACATACGTAAACAGTGTTCATGTGAGGTATCACCGCAATCGTTAGAGCGAGAGCAATAATTTTAGCACTAGACCCCCTCTGTAACTCTAAACATGTAACCTGTAAAAAAAAAAAAAGCGTCGCCTATGCAGATTTTTAAGTACCGTAATTTTGTCGCCATTCCACGAGTGTGCGCAGTTTTAAAGCGTGACATTTTGGGTATCTATTTACTTGGCGTAACATCATCTTTCACATTATACAAAAAAAGTGGGCTCACTTTACTGTTTTTTTTCTTTTTTTTTTTTTATTCAAAATTATTATTTTTTTCCCCAAAAGTAAGACCGCTGCGTGAATACAGTGTGGCATAAAATATTGCAATTATCTCCATTTTATTCTCTAGGGTCTCTGCTAAAAAAAAATCTATATTAAATGTTTGAACAGAAAAGCAAAAAATGCATGTCACCCTGGGACTTTGAGTGAGGTGAGAGTTAGGCACATGCTCACACAGATGCATAATAAAAACAATTTATTAGTAACAGATGCTGTAGAAACAAAATGGAGACAACAATGATTGTGCGTCACCCGGCATGGTAGCCAATGTAAAACATCATAAGTACAGATAATTGTGAATACATTACAAATATAATACATCCTTGAACAATATGATGACGAATGATAGCTGAGCCAGTGGATACATGCACATAGACAAGGTTACTTGAATAAATATTGTTGTATAAAAATCATTATAAGAGCTTGTTGGGGAGAGTAAGGTCCTCAACGCATGCAGATATACAAAAACGCATCATTATGCCCTACGCGTTTCGCAAGATTCCACTCGCTTCCTCAGGGGCTGATGCATGGTAGTTGTATCTGTTGTGGAAATAAGGACAGTAAAAATATGTTGGTAATAGTTGGGGTCAATGGGAAATGGTGAGTAGAGAGGGTCAGAAAGGGACAAACGACCCCATACTCACCAATGCCTTGGGTTGACTTGCCGATCGCTGGCTGCCGAGATGGAGGCATATGATATATCCAGCTCGGGAGCTGAGGGGATGAAACAATGGGGTACCATCCACGGGGAGGATTCGGATGAATAGCATAGTCTATGCGAAGGTGTCTGACCAGTGGTCACAGAAAGCCCACCTTGGAAAAGTCTGGAAAAACTGTGACAATGCACATATGTCAATTGATTGACAAACTGCATGTAACAAAATCAAATGCATGAAAAATGCAAGTGGCATGGAATTTGCTGGACTTGCTATGTTGTATGCCTATGTGGGTATGCTATAACCTTAATAGTGATGTGGTGTAGCTGGATATAAAGTATATCAAAGCATGCAATAAGCTGAACTTGTTATATTGTATGCATATTATGAGTATGCTATAATATTAATGGTAGTATAATAAAACTGAATATGACATACATCAAGGCATGTGATAAGCCAGACTTGCTGTATAGTATGCATATATGAGCATGCTGCAATATTGATGGTGGTATAGTGTAGCTAGATATAAACATATATCAAAAGTGGGCCTCAAAGTGGGGGAGGGGCAGATTTACCTGAGAGGCAGCAAGAGTGATATAGCATTAAACAAAGTATGTGATCTGCAGGTATCTCAACTCAGGTGTTTATTGGTGAGTATTGCATACTAGCATTCTAGTTGCTGGATTGAGAGAGTTTACCTTGAGGAGATACATGGACTTCCAATCATGGTTGCTGCCTTCACTTCACTGTGAACCTCACCCCAGACCACCGGACCGCAATGACAAATCCAGCTAGGCCGGACATCCAAATATATACCCCCCGGGAACCCGAAAGCTCCGCCCCCCCAAAAAACAAAACTGCATGTGACAAAATCAAATGCATGCATGCAAAAGCATGGAAAATGAAAGTGGTATGGAGTAAGATGGACTTGCTATATTGTATGCCTATGTGGGTGTGCTGTAATATTAATAATAGTATGGTATAGCTGGATATAAAGTATATCAAAGCATACAATAAGCTGACCTTGCTATATTGTATGCATATATGAGAATGCTATAATATTAATAGTAGTATGGTATAACTGAAAATGACATACATTAAGGCATGTGATAAGCTAGACTTGCTGTATTGTATGCATATACTGTATGAGCATGCTACAATATTGATGGGGGTATGGTGTAACTAGATGTAAACATATATCAAAAGTAGGCCTCAAAATGGGGGAAGGGCGGATTTACCTAGGAGGCAGCAGGAGTGATATAACATTAACCAAGGTAGGACTACAGGTATGTGATCTGCAGGTATCTCAACTCAGGTGTGTATTGGTGAGTATTGCATACTAGCATTCTAATTGCTGGATTGAAAGAGTTTACCTTGAGGAGATACATGAACTTCCAATCATGGTTGCTGCCTTCACTTCCCTGTGGACCTCACCCCAGACCATCGGACCGCAATGACAAATCCAGCTAGGCCGGACATCCGAATATATACCCGCGGGGACCCGAAAGCTCCGCCCCCAGCGCCATGTCGGGAGGAGTGTGCGCAGCACAAGAGCCGCCCATCCATCCAAGATGTCCCTCACAACCCTGCACACAACTGACGTCCGAAGGCGTCAGTGGGTGGGTGTGATGGACATGGCGCCGATGCACTGGTGGCCACGCCTATCCGGCCGGACAGGCGTGGACAGCAGGAGATCAAGGAAATCTCCCTTTAGCGTATCGCAGCCCCCGAGCTGGACAAAAAATCACCACCATCAAGGACAAGACCAGCGAGAGGCATGTGAAAACCCCAAAATTGCCAATGTGCTGGCACATCTGGCTAGAAAGAAGGTGGTGTAATTGAACTAGATGTATAGGTGAGCAGTAGCCAAGAAATTGCAGCAGACCAAATTGGTGGGCTGATTGGGTGTTTGCCACCCGGCACTCGAGAGAAAAGGGGATCTGGTCTGATGCAACCACTCAAACACCTCCATCCCTAAAATAATAAATGTTTGGGGGTTTAATAATAATCTAGCAAAAAATACAGATTTTTAACAACAAATGTCAGAAATAGCGCCAGGTCCTTCTCCTGCCATGAGAAAAAGAAGCATTCTGAGGAGCAGGGCCAATCCCCTGCCCCCCCCCCCCACGGTGTGCATGAAGCCTACATGTCATATAATAATAGACGAAGGCGGAGCTATAATAAAACGCGGCAGCATCTATATTTCCCATCAGCCTTGTTTACAACAAATGGATTTTCCCAGATCTACAGGTGTACTTTAAATACACGCATTTACAGATATACATTGACATGCGTTGCACTTTACGGGCTGCTAATGGAGCTTCAACGTAATTAGAATTGATTCCTTGTTTGCCTGTCTAGGGGGAGGTGTGAATTCCTCTGTTTGCTTAACTAAAAAGCTTCTTGTCCTCCATCATCATTATCAGGAACATTGCATGACCTAAGCGCGCAGCCCCCCCCCCCCTCTACATCATGAAAACTTTGGGGCTTATTCAGTATGGCGATGCAGTAATGGTGTGAATGTGCAGTAATGCTGATTTCTGGTTATAAGTAGTGTGGAGTAACTAGACATGTGCAATTCGTTTAGTTACGAATTCGTTATTCGTCAAAATTTGTTATATTCGTTAATTCGTAAACATACGAATGAACGAACGGTTTACTAAAATTACCAACGGAAAACGAATTATCGAATATGGAAAACAACGAAAATCCGAAATGATTAAATTAGAAACAACGAAAATACCGAACAAAGATTCAAAATAACGAAAATCAAAATGAACGAATACTCGAAATTACGAATATTCGGAAAACGGAAATCAAAACAACGAAAATACCGAACAAAGATTCAAAATAACAAATATCAAAATGAACGGGAAAAAAAATAAAAATATGAATATTCGGAAAACGGAAATCAAAACAACGAATTTGTTGGTTCTGAAATATTTCTGGACGTTGGCCAATAAGCTTGTCCCTTCACCTGAAGAGGTTGTCCCTTCACCTGAAGAGGTTGTCCCTTCCCCTGAAGAGGTTGTCCCTTCCCCTGAAGAGGTTGTCTCTTCCCCCAATGAGCTTGTTTCTTATTCCCTTTTGTGTTTTTCTGTGTTAGACTGCAGTGCATTCCATCCAGAGTCCAGATAGGTTGCGGTTGGGTAGGTGGCACTGTTTTGGTGGATTTGTGAGTAAAGTTGTGACTTGTGAGAAAGAAATTCTTTGTTTCTTAAGCATACTCTGTCTAGATTGTAATTTCTATATTACGAATTATGCCCAGATTACTAATCTACGAAAACAATGTTACGAAAGTACGAATAAATGAGCCGGTCAATCTCACGAAAGTACGAATTACAAAATGACGACAAGTAGTGTTTCGAATAAACGGAAAATGTATTCTAATGAAAGTACGAATGTAATTAAATCTACAAAAGTACAATTTTCCAATCGATGGAAATTAGACACGGAAATACGAATCATTGCAAATCAACGAAAATATAGTTCTTACGAAAATATGAACGCGGCCGAATATAAGATATAACGAGAAATACGAATTTCGAATCAACGAAAATTAGGCTAACGGAAAAACAAATCAGCGGAAAAATAAGCCTTACGGAAATACGAAATAAACCGAATACGATAACCCACGTCTTACGAAATTACGAATCAACAGAAACTAACAGAAACAAAACCAAACTAACGTATATACTCGAGTATAAGCCGAGTTTTTCAGCACTTTTTTTTGTGCTGAAAATGCCCCCCTCGGCTTATACTCGAATCACCTTTTTGCCCCTGGCACACATGTAGCCCCACTCTTCCTCTACAAGTGTGCAAAGTTTGTTGTCCGGGGGATCTATGGCCGGGGAGCACCGATTTTTCAAAGACGGGCACCATTTCCGAAGACTCCCATGTTAAATGGTAATTTCTCTGATGATTCTGGGGAACCAGTAACGGCCGGTCGTAAGTCCCCTGGACCCGAAACTTGGCACACATGTAGCCCCATTTCCCCTCTATAGGCATCCAAAGTTTTTTTGTCTGGGAGACCTACGGCCGGAGAGCACCGATTTTTCAAACCCGGACACCCCTTCCATAGACTTCCATGTTAAATGTCAGTCTAGGCATGGGCACAGTGAGGCATGGGCACAGTGAGGCATGCAGATGGACACCCTAGGCTTATACTCGAGTCAATACGTTTTCCCAGTTATTTGTGGTAAAATTAGGCGCCTCGGCTTATATTCGGGTCGGCTTATACTCGAGTATATACAGTAAACAAATTTTTATGTTGTGCACATGTCTAGGAGTAACTCTGTTTCAGTAATATCAGTCATTACGTAGAAATTGTTAAAGCGGTTGTAAACCTCAGACATGAAATATGAACAAATCATATCCCTCTATAGTGTGTACTTGTCTCAATCCAGAGCACTAAGTGTCATTTCTGTCTTCTGCTTCCTTCCTCTGTTATCAGTCACTTCTGAAAGGTTTTTCTGACACCAAGAGAAACAAGGTGTCAGGGCAGGGAGCTCCAGCACACAGCCTGTGACTTACAGCCTCAGCTCTGTTTCTGTAGGGAGGGGGTGTCCTTTCCCTCCAATCAGCTCTCAGAGCTCTCCTCACTTAGCTCTGCAGAGTGTAACTTCAGCTCTCCGCCCCCTGCTTTCTGAAAGCTCAAACGTGCTGTAGGAATTCTACACTTTGAAGGGCTGTAGAGAAGAGGAGACTGCAGATAAACAGGTACAACTTATGTAGGAGGATTTGTTATAATCTCTGTGTATCACTCAAAGCTAGTCAAAGCAACTGGGTATATGTAAGGTTTTTAAATCATTTTAATGCATGGGTTCTATGAGTGCCCCTTTTATAGGTGTACCATAATACCTGATAGTTGAGATATGCATATGGGACTCTCCAGGTACAAGAAATATATCTTTGCAAATATCCGTGCTAAAACGTGTACAATTTTATTAGTCATATAAAAACATTGGAAAATGTTACAGTCTTTTGTTCTTTAAAACCCCTCGGCAACCCAATCATTTACAAAAGATGACCTCCTACATCGACCAATGATGGGACTATGATAGACGCGTTTCATGAACTAAGGGTCCACTTCTTCGGGAGAATGCAGAAGGTGGAAATCTACAATTGTCCTAATATTCAACATAGACAGCACTAATGTGATAGAGAAGTTGAGATGCACTCAATTATAACGCCTTATATAAAGCCACAGCCAATATATTAGCATTATTGTTATTATTATACAGGATTTATATAGCAGGAACAGTTTCCACATTACTTTATAATATAAAGTGACACAGAATAATTTAGGTCAAGAGGGTTCGGAGGACCCTGATCGTGAAGGCTTAAAAGAATTGAGTTTTCAGAGATCACCTAAAGGTGGACAAACCAGGGGGTTTCTGACAGATTGAGGTAAAGAGTTCCAGAGGATGGCAGAGGCTGTAGAGAAGTCCCGAAGGCAAGCATGAGAGGAGTTGACAAAGGAGCTCTGGAAAGCAAGAGGCCTTGGGACAGTAGTTTTGGTAGAGTAGTAGTTTTGGTAGAGCATTCTGGAAGATGAGAGAGGCTATGAAGGAGTCCTGAAGAAGAACAGTGGAGAAGGTGAAAAGGACGCCAGAGAGCAGGAGGTCTTGGGGCAGTAATTGGGGTACAGTGTTCCAGAGGGAAGGAGAGGCTCTGGAGAAGTCCTGAAAGTGAGCACTGGAAAAAGAGCTAAAAAGGAGGTGCTGGGGTAGTGATTGGGGTATAGCATTCCGGAGGATGTGAAAGGCTCTGGGGAATCCTAAAGGTGAGCACAGGAAAAGGTGAAAGGGGAGCCAGAGAGCAGGAGGTCTTGGGACAGTGATTTGGGTAGAGAGTTCCAGAGGATAGAAGAGGCTGTGGAGAAGTCCTGAGGTTGAGCATGGGAGAAGGTAAAAATGGAGGTAGAGAGCAGGAGATCTTGGGACAGTAATTGGGGTGTAGTGTTCCAGAGGATAGGTCAGGCTGTGGAAAAGTCCTGAAGATAAGCAAGGGAGAAGGTGAAAAGGGAGGTAGAGAGCAGCAGGCGGTCTTTAGACAGTAATTGACGTGGAGCGTTTCAGAGGATGGGAGAAGCTCTGGAGAAGTGTTGGAGATGAGTATAGGACTAGGTGATGGGGGAGCTGGAGAGCAAGTCTTGGGACAGTAATTGGTGTAGAATATTCCGTAGGATTGGAGAGGCTCTAGAGAAGTTCCAGAGGTGAGCATGAGAGGAGGTGATGAGGGAGCTAGAGAGCAGGAGATCTTGGGACAGTAATTGGGGTGCAGTGTTTCAGAGGATGGGAGAAGCTCTGGAGAAGTCTTGGATGTGAGCATGGGAGACGGTGAGGAGGAAGCTAGATAGCGGAGCGTCTTGAATATTCCAGAGGATAGGAGAGGCTGTGGAGGAGTCTTAAAAGTGAGGTCCCAAGAGGTCTTGGGACAGTAATTGGGGTAGAATATTCCAGAGGATTGGATAGGCTCTAGAGAAGTCCCAGAGGTAAGCATGGGAGGTGACGAGGAAGCTGGAGAGCAGGAGGTCTTTGGCAGAAGATGGAGTAGGGTGTTCTAGAGGATTGGAGAGGCTCTAGAGAAGTCCCGGAGGTGAGCATGGGAGGAGGTGATGAGGGAAAGCAGGAGATCTTGGAAGGCGTAGAGAGGACAGTTTGGGAGATATTATGAGATGAGGTTGGTGATGTAGCTCAGGGCAGCGTTTTGGATCGCTTTGTGTGTTAATAATTAGAATTTTTTTAATTGGGCGAGTGGAAGCCAGAGGAGGAGTGTGCAGAGGGGGGTGTAATTTGGTGTACAAACCATGTACACCAATAAAATCAGGCGAACGATCGTCCAATTTTCCTTGTTGTTTCACAACAAATCGGAACTGATAAATTAAAATTTGTACAAAAATTCTCGTTCAGCAAAGGCTTTCTTTTTTATTGGTCAGCCAACATGGAGGGTGTTGCAATAGTTGAGGTGAGAAGTCACAAGGGAGTGAATTCAATGTAATGGCTTGGTGGTGGTCTTGTTAAGAAGGAGCAAATCTTGCAAATGTTGCAGACTTGCAGGTGGCAAGGTTTGGACAATGATTGGATGTGGGGCTGAAAGGAGAGGCAGAGTCCAGGATTACACCCAACACCCTGACATGAGCAGCGGAGCGGGGCGGAGGTAGGAGATGTGATCCCAGGATTGGGGGGACTGGGTTTGAGGAAGTGGAGTGACACCCATTGTAGAGGGTCTCCCACTGGCCAGTTGGTCAACTGAATCAATGGCATTTTAAAAAGATGAAGGCGCTATGCCAACTGTACCAGTCTGTACAAGGTGGCGTGGCACTGCCATCCTTTCAAAACTTCACCAAAGTAAAAGAGAAGGAATAAATATTGTGTTCCCGGGTTTTATCATGTCATCTGTTGACTTCTAAGTACTGAGATACTTCTGGCCTTGGAAGCCATGGGAGATGGTCAACTGACCAAGGGCTGAGAATAAGGAGGGATGGAGAAAAGAGGAGTCTGAGAACCGAGCCTAAAGCCTCGTACACACGACCAGTTTTCTCGACAAGAAAACTAATGGGAGAGCTTTTTGCCGAGAAAACCGGTCGTGTGTATGGTTTCTCGTCGGGAAAACTGCCGGGAATCTCGACAGGAAAAATAGAGAACCTGCTCTCTATTTTTCTCGTCCGGATTCTCGGCAGTGTTTTCCTGCCGAGAAAACCGGTCGTCTGTATGCTTACCTGTCCAAGGTAAACCCGCGCATGCTCGAAAAGACTTTGACGCGTGCACGGTAGCATACAAGGTTAGTGTGGGGTGTAGCAAGATGGCGTCGACGGCATCGAATGTGACGAGCGCCGGCTCGTCGTAGTCACTGACGTCCCCACGTTATTGCCATTCAAAAGAATGGCGGTTCTTTTGAATGGTTGTGTGTGCACACTTGGCGTGCAAGACAAGCTTGACAGGAATCCACTCGAGAAAACTGACGTTTTTTTTCCAACGGGATTCCCGTCCGTGTGTACAGGGCTTAAGAAAATTGACGAGAAAAACGAGGAACGGCTTGTTTCCCTACACACAGCCGTTTTTCGTGTAATTTTTTCTCTTGGTCGAGAAAAACGACTGTGTGTAGGCTCCCCGGCAGTGTTACTCTATGGGAAAACTGTCGCGGAAAAAAATGCAGTGAATCACGATGAAAAAAATTAGAGCATGTTCTAATTTTTCTCGTCGTGATTAACCACTTAGCAACCACCTGCCGACAAATAACGTCGACAAGGTGGTTGCTTAACTCTGGGAGGACGTTATATAACGTCCTCCCAGAATCGCGCTCCCGCGCGCCCCCTGGGGCGCGCACACGGGAAACTCCGTGACCGCCGGGTCCAGAGGACCCGGCGGATCACGAATCGCGGTAAATTGCCGCTGATAGCGGCCGTTTACCACGTGATCGCTCCGTCAAATGACGGAGCAATCACTTGTAAACAGACCGGCGTCATGTGATGACGCCGGTTCCTCTCTCCCCTCTCTGTACCAATCGGTACAGTGTGAGAGGAGAGGGGAGGGAGCAGATCAAGGCAGCAGCGCTGTGGGCTGGATCTGTGACAATTGCAGTCACAGATCCAGCCATCCATCCATCCCTGCTCAGCTCAGCCATCCCTGTGCTATACCCTGCCAATAATCTGCAAAATACCCTGCCAATAATCTGCAAAATACCCTGCCAATACTCTGCAAAATACCCTGCGCAATACTCTGCAAAATACTCTGCAATACCCTGGTGCAATACTCTGCAATACCCTGGTGCAATACTCTGCAATACCCTGGTGCAATACTCTGCAATACTCTGCAATACCCTGGTGCAATACTCTGCAATACCCTGGTGCAATACTCTGCAATACCCTGCGCAATACCCTGCAAAATGCTCTGCAATACCCTGGTGCAATACTCTGCAATACCCTGGTGCAATACTCTGCAATACCCTGCGCAATACTCTGCGCAATACTCTGCAATACCCTGCGCAATACTCTGCAATACCCTGCGCAATACTCTGCAATACCCTGCACAATACTCTGCAATACCCTGTGCAATACCCTGTGCAATACCCCCTGTGCAATACCCTGCCATACTCCGCAATACCCTGCCATAGTCCGCAATACTCCGCAATGCCCTGCCATACTCCGCAATGCCCGGCAATACTCCGCAATGCCCGGCAATACTCCGCAATGCCCGGCAATACTCCGCAATGCCCGGCAATACTCCGCAATAACCACTTCCCGGCCGTCATATGACGTCCTTGACTTTGTGCGGGGATATCTGAATGATGGGAGCAGCTACAGGCATCATTCAGATATTAGTTTTTTCAGCCGGCGATTCCCTACACCATAAGAAAAATCATAGCGGCTGTTCCGCCGCTTGATCATTCTTACGGGAGGCGAGAGGGGATTCCCCCCCCCCCCGCCGCCCTCCGGTGCTTCTACCGACTCACCGCTACGATCAAAGCCAGGATTGTTGTTTTTTTTGTTTTGTTTTTTCAGGCTTCCCAGCCTAGAGGTGGGATGTGGGGTCTTATTGACACCCCCCCCCCATATCTCACTGTAAAGAGGACCTGTCATGCCATATTCCTATTACAAGGGATGTTTACGTTCCTTGTAATAGGTATAAAAGTGATCAAAAAAATGTTTGGGGCGGAAAAACATGTCAAACTAAAATAAATAAAGTAAAATGAACAATAAAAAAAATATTTTTTTTTAAAGCGCCCCTGTCCCCGTGAGCTCGCATACAGAAGCAAACGCATACGTAAATCCCGCCCACATATGAAAACGGTTTTAAAACCACACATGTGAGGTATCTCTACGAACGTTAGAGCGAGAGCAATCATTCTGGCCCTAGACCTTCTCTGTAACTCAAAACATGTAATCAGTAAAAATATTTAAAGCGTCGCCTATGGGGATTTTTTAAGTAGCGAAGTTTGGCGCCATTACACGAGTGTGTGTTATTTTTAAGGGTGACATGTTAGGTATCTATTTACTCGGCGTAACTTCATCTTTCACATTATGCAAAAACATTGGGCTAACTTTACTGTTTTTTTTTTTTTTAAGCACAAAACATTTTTTTTCCGTAAAAAACGCGTTAAAAAAATTGCTGCGCAAATATCGTGCGAGATAAAAAGTTGCAACAGCCACCATTATATTCTCTAAGGTCTTTGCTAAAAAAACATATATAATGTTTTGGGGTTCTATGTAATTTTCTAGCAAACGAATGATGATTTTTACATGTAGGAGAGAAATGTCAGAATTGGCCTGGGTGCTCCAGAACGTCTGATGGTGCTCCCTACATGTCGGGCCTCTGTGTGTGGCCACGCTGTGTAAAAGTCTCACACATGTGGTATCGCCATACTCGGGAGTAATAGCAGAATGTGTTTTGGGGTGTAATTTGCGGAATGCATATGCTGTGTGTGAGAAATAACCTGCTAATATGACAATTTTGTGAAACAAAAAAAAGAGAAAAAAAAAATCTTGATTTTGCAAAGAATTGTGGGAAAAAATTACAACTTCAAAAAACTCACAATGCCTCTTTCTGAATACCTTGGAATGTCTTCTTTCCAAAAAGGGGTCATTTGGGGGGTATTTGTACTTTTCTGGCATGTTAGGGTCTCAAGAAATGAGATCGGCCGTCAGTACTTCAGGTGTGATCAATTTTCAGATATTGGCACCATAGCTTGTGGACTCTATAACTTTCACAAAGACCAAATAATATCCACCAATTTGTACTTATTTTTACCAAAGATATGTAGCAGTAAATTTATGAAGAAAAAATTGTAATTTGCAAAATTTTATAACAGAAACGAAAAAAAAATCATTTTTTTATAAAATTTTCAGTCTTTTTTCTCTTATAGCGCAAAAAATAAAAAACCCAACGGTGATTAAATACCACCAAAAGAAAGCTCTATTTGTGTGAAAAAAAGGACAAAAATTTCATATGGGTACAGTGTTGTATGACTGAGCAATTGTCATTCAAAATGCGAGAGCACCGAAAGCTGAAAATTGGTCTGGTTATTAAGGGGGTTTAAGTGCCCAGTGGTCAAGTGGTTAATGCTGTTTTTCTCGTCTGGAAAAATGACCAAAAGCCCACACACGGTCGTTTTTCTCGTCAAAGAGAAAAAATATAATTTTTCCCGACGGGAAAAATGGTCGTGTGTACGCGGCATTAGAGACCCTTCTGGAAAGAAGAGGAGAGATGGAGGTAGAGCTGAAGGTAAGCCTAGATAGGTAGAGAGAGAATCAGGAGAGAGCAGAGTCTCAAAGGCCAAGAGGATTTTTTTTTTTTTTTGAGGAGCAGTTGGTCAACTGAATCAGTGGTGTTTTGAAAGGATGTGTACAGACTTTTAAAAAATATTTTTGTTTTGTAACAACCAATGCGTTTTGGGAGATCAGTGCGAAGCCCCGAAACGCGTTGGGACTTACAAAATAAAAATCTTTGTACACGCTGGTGTGGCTCTCCCATCCTTTCAGAACTTCAACAAACTCTTTTGGGGGGGGGGGGGGGTCCTGCAAGACCCCACAGTTGCTGGTGAGCAGCCTCTAGGAATGTAAACCACCTAATGCATTAAAACGCATCTGCATAAGGTTCAGCGCTCCAAAAAAAGCTCAATCAATGGCGGCAGACGGGTTTTATATTAAAATAATTTCCAGGTGTCTGGGATTCCCATAATTGATCATTGCAGAGAAATCGATAGACATTAGACGGTACCACTCTCCAGCCTTTTCTGATTTTAACCTGATCCACTGATAAAACAGTATAAGTTCCAGCAGTGATATTTTTGAGAATGTTTCTTGTACTCGCAGAGCTTTTATGCTTTTTTTTTTTTTTTTTTTGTTTACTCTATCTCGGCGTTTGATTTGGTTGTCCGGGAGGCATTTATAGTCATGTTATTGTGAAGGGGACGTTCACAACATGAATCATCTAAGATTTGCAGTCAGAACAAACACTCAATGTTCTTGTGTTCATCTGAGAATTCTACTTCCATCACGACGCAACGCGTATGCCGAGCCGAGGGACCGCGACCTCAGTGTGGTTATAACTTCAGTATAAAGAGAAGGAATGAATATTATGTTCTCAGGCTTTATCATGTTCTTTAACAATAAATATTGTGTTCTCGGGTTTTATCATGTTCTTTGTTGGTGTCTTCTGTTGACTCCTAAGTACTGAGATTCTTCTCCCGATCTCCTGCCAAACGTATGATCCAAAATGCACGTTACCTCACGGTACCTCCAGCACACCATTGTAGAAATCCAAGTTAACCACTTGAAGACCCGGCTTTTTCTCCCACATTTTGTTTACAGGTTTAAATCTGTATTTTTTGCTAGAAAATTATTTTGGAAACCACAAATATATATATATATATATATATATATATATATTTGTGGTTTCCAAAATAATTTTATATATATATTTATTTATTTCTTTTTAGCAGAGACCCTAGGGAATAAAATGGCAGTTGTTGCAATTTTTTTTATGACACGTTTTGCAAATGCAATTTTTTTTATAAAAAATAAATTGTAATGAATTAAAAAAAAAAACACAATATTTACCACAATTTTTTTGTGAAATGTGAAAGATTTATTAAATACCAAGTAATTAAATACTGAGCATGTCACGCTTTAAAATTGTGCTCGCTCGTGGAATGGCGACAAACTGTGGTACCTAAAAATCTTAAAAGGGGACGATTTAAATGCCTTTTATAGGTTACCTGCTTAGAGTTACAGAGGAGGTCTAGTGCTAGAATTATTTCTCTCGCTCTAATGTTCTCGGCGATACCTCATGTGTGGTGCAAATACCTTTTACATATGCGTGCGCGACTTACGTATGCGTTTACTTCTGTGTGCTTTAAAGTTTTTTTTTAATTTTAATTTTATTTGATCACTTTTGTTCCTATTACAAGGAATGTCACCATCCCTTGTAATAGAAATAAGGATGACAGGTCCTCTTTATGGAGAGAACTGGGGTCAAAAAGATCCCAAATTTCTTCTTTTGCCTTTTTTAAAGCAAAATCTTTTCTGTTTTTTATCCAAACCTTTGCACTGGTTAATTGTAGCCAATGATTGTAAAATGATCTACACCTGTGGGATGGGGGGGCGGGGTTATTAAATATTGATATAGCTGTTCGTAAATTCGTTCAGTGCATATGGAGAATAAACAAATGCTCTCCTGGCTATATTCTCTGCAATTTGATTGTGGAAATGTGGAAAAAATCTCATTATGGACACTAGATGGAGCTAATGAGCATACCTGTTTCCTATAGCACCATCTAGTGGCCATAATGTATTTTTTCACATATTCAAATTGCAGAGAGTTCAGCCTGAGAACATTCGGTTTTGCCCCATTTGCAAAGAACAAATTTGCATGCAGTTTCAATGTAAATTTTCTTAATAAATATGCCCCTTAGAGTAGCAGCAGGTAGAGACAATTTTTTTGCAATGCTCACAACTTAGCAGCCAATAGAGAGGAATGAGTTTAAAGTGCAGCAGCCCATAACAGCCAATTACTTTGCTCAAATCAATGAAAGGTGAATTTCAATTGGAGTAGCTGTAGCAACATCCAATTTTTTTATTTTTTTATTTTTTTATTTTTTTTTATTATTATTATTTTCTCTCCTGAAGACAATGACCAGCAGAAAAGGGAGAGACTGAAGATGGTGGTGACCCGCATCGAGCGCGATTCTGTGTCTTCCAGAGCCTTGTCGTCGCGCCCCAACTCTCGGGAGAGCTTAGACTCCGCCTTACAGCAAAAGGTGAGATTTTGGTCAACTATGTTTTAGGTTATAAATTGATGTTGTTCATCTTTTCTTTGAATTCTTTCTTTAAAAAAAATATTTATTTTAGTAAGCAGCAGTTGCAGTTGAAATGTATTTTTTTAATTTTATTTTGTTGCTCGGCGATAGGGTGCTTTTGCCGCCCTACCCACCTACAAGCCAGTGTTGTCACCTGCAATACAAATTCTCCACCACTAGATGTCCTCAAACTTGCAGGTTGAATGACAGGTGGCCTTGCTGTAGCAGACCAACCCTCCTCCTGTTGAGCCAATCAGCAATGTATATGCTCCCTTCACATTGGAGAACTCTAGCTCTGACTCCGGGTGGAGGTGTGGTCAGACTGCTGCAGAGGGACTCACACGAAGCGCAGTGCAGACCCAGCCGCAACATATTGTAGAGCAACAGAAAATTATTTCAGCATCTTAAACAAGTAAGCCTGTACAGTTTTTGATTATTTTCAGAATTTTTTTTTTTTTCATGGATGGTCAAATTAAATATTAAATTCCACTGCACCCTTAAAACCACCAAAGACAGCCTTACAGAGGAGGTCCAGCCCCCCCCCCCCCCCCCCCCACGAAAAGTTTAAAGTCAGCAGCAACAAATACTGTAGCTGCTGACTTTTAATATATGGACACTTACCTGTCCAGGGAGCCCGCAATGTCGGCACCCCAGCCGTTCTTCGCATTGGCAGCCGCCGCCATTCCTGGTAAGGAAACCCGGCAGTGAAGCCTTTCGGCTTCACAGCCGGTTTCCTACTACTTTTTCTAATTGTCCCAGCAGCGGAGGAAGGAGGTACCCGTTCCCCCCTCCTCCCCTGATTTTTCAAAGCCGGGCACCCCTTCTATAGACTCCCATGTTAAGCTATGAGTAAACACTGAACAAGAGTGAAACGCGTCAGCTGTCCTGGTTTATGCTGGTTTTTGTAGTGCCTGTCTTTCTTCAATAAACATACGTTGGATTGGAGTGCGGCTGTCCTCACCATTTTTGTTTTCATTAAACGGTCAGTTCTCTGGTGACTTTGGGGACCCGGTACCGGCTGCTGGTCCCCTGGTCCCCAAACTTGGCACACATGTAGCCCCATTTCTCCTCTAAGTGTGCAAAGTTTGTTGTCTGGGGGACCTATGGCCGGGAAGCACCGATTTTTCAAAACCGGGCACCCCTTCCATAGACTCCCATGTTAAACGTCAGTCTAGTCATGGGCACAGTGGGGCATGGGCACAGTGGGGCATGGGCACAGTGAGGCATGGGAACAGTGAGGCAAATCGATGTATTTAGAGTTGAAAATGTTTTTATTGGCAGAATAAACAGCACATCAGAAATACAGTTGACATATCACATATAAGAAAGCAGTAACGAGCGCGCCAAATGGCTATCGCCTACAGCGGCGCTTGCACCCAAAGGTTTAATGAATAGGCTTGGGTTCAGTTTATGTCAAACCATAGAAGATCAGACGGTAAAGAGAAAGGGGGAAGAAAGATAAAGGCAGAAAGGGTTGGAGAGGAGGGAAATGGAGGAGGAGGGGGGGTCTGCTCGGAGAGCCGGGGATGGAAAGACAGTAACTTGGTAAATGAGGGGTATCCCTATATTTTTTAGGGAAAGGTCATGGTGGTGGCGGAGCTGGGCTCGGAGGAACAGGGAGTATGCCAGCCAGGGTATCTGAGGAAGAGAAACGTAGCCAGACTGACCACAAAACTTTATATTTGTCAAAAGTGTTGTTGCCTAGTGCTAACATTTCCTCCATTCTCATGATGTCATTTTACTGTAGAGATCCATAGGGATAATGGGGGGGGGGGGTGGTGGTGGTTGTTTTCCAGAAAAGGGGGAATCAGTTGTCGGGCTGCTGATAGCAAAAAGCGTAAAAGACATAGTTTGGGAGAGTAGATGTACGGTTAGCATGATGTATCAGATGAAGCGCTTTTATGGTATTTTCTCTCGCTTCTCGGGAGGGAATAAACCCCACCTGGTCCAAATGTACCAGCTGGGGGAGCTGTGATTGAAGACGGGAGGCCAATAATTTGGTCAGAATTTTCAAGTAAAGAAATTGGACGATAACTGACACATTCAGTTGGGTCCTGTAACGGCAGGAGTTACTGCCGTTTTAAGGATATTCCCTTTCCGAACACAAGGCAGCTACTGACACTCCACAGTCAGGCGAACGAGACCCATAATGATAATTCCCCCCTAATAACGAGACACAGCTCTGTTTTTAGGTTTCCAGCAGGTCTGACAATCTTTGAGAAAAGAGACTCTTATATACACCAAAAGTATACTGCATTACCCTAATGAACAATGACCCAACTCCACCCACAACATCACACAATGGTTACATAACGAGCCCCCAATACACATTATTCTGAGTGTCAAAACATCCCTTAGCAGACAACAGGTGAGTTCATTAACTAATCCCTTTACAGCTTAAATGACTCATATGCATGACCTTTACGTTTCCCAGACTGGCTGTCTGCTAAGTTACAATACACATTATCATAAATACACCTTCACACAATTACAGGGTTAATTGGCACAAGCCACAATTAGATGCAGAGCAGCCACACTAGAATGAGTCACTCTGCTAATATGGCATATATCCTGGGAGATATTGTGGATAAACATTACAGACCCATTTTAAAGCAATCCAAGACATATTCTGAATGTCCATTAGTTTCTGGCTCATACTTTCTAAGAGCTTCTGGGTTCCACTGGCCCTCCCGTTACAGGTCCTTTCCTTCTTTTGGGATGACAGATATATGTGCCATTAGTGTAGCTGGCGGGAATCTAACAGATTGTCCTAGCCCATTAAATACTTTGGTCATTTGTGGGTCCTAATAGTGGTAGAAAAGTCTTCTAGTATTGTATACTAAGTCCATCTGGCCCTGGTGCTTTCCCCGGTTTAACACTGTTTACAATTTTCTGTAGTTCTTCAATTAATATTGGTTCTTCCAACTTCTCGCTAACCTGAGCTGGGAGACGGGGCAGCTGTGCCGAGATAAGATTCTCCTCTTAAGAGGGGGGAGTTATAGGGGCTATTGGTAGGTTGTATAGTGAGGCGTAGAATTCTCCAAATGCCTGTGCAATATCCTTTGGTTTAGTTATCAACTGTCCCTTATTCCCTTTTATATGGGGAATGTATGCTACCCTATGTTGTTCCTGAAGGGTTTTGGCTAGTAATTTACCACATTTTCCTCCTGATTCATAAGAGACTTTTCTCCCAGCTTGTATTGCTGCCTTAGCTTTAAAACGGAGGAGCTCTGATACCTGTCTCCGAAGGTGAGCAAAATCTTTCCCCGTTTGTGGATCCAGGTCTTGTTTTGTAAGGTTATGCCCTGTACACACGATCGGAGTATCCGATGGTCTAAAATCCGATGGAATTTTTCATCAGAAATTCCGTTCAAGCAGTCTTGCATACACACTGTCAGACTAAATTACGACCGTCCAAAACGCGGTGACGTAAAACACTCCGAGCCGAGAAAAATTAAGTTCAATGCTTCCGAGCATGCGTCGACCTTGATTCTGAGCATGTGTGGGTTTTTTCTCCGGAGTTCCACACAGACGATGGGAATTTCCTATCGTTTTATTTTCCATCGGAAAAATTTAAAACATGTTCTATTTCTAAACACGATGAACAAAAGTCCGATGGGGCCCATACACAATCGGAATTTCCGATGAAACTAGTCCATCTGACTTTTTTTCATCAGAAATTCCAATCGTGTGTACAAGGCATTAGAGTTGGTAAGTATTAAAGCCCTGCAAGGAAAAAGGTAATTATTATACCAATGCAAGGAATAAGGAAAGTATTACACCCCTGCAAGGAATAAGGTAAGTATTATACCTCTACTATGTAAAAGGAAAGTAATAAACCCCTGCAAGGAATGAGGTAAGTGTAGTACACTACAGTAAGTATTACACCACTGCTAGGTCTAAGGTAAGAAATACACCCCTGCAAGGACTACGGTAAGTATTATACCTCTGCTATGTATAGGAACCCGTGCAAGGAATATGGAAAGGAATTCTACCAATGCAAGGAAAAAGGTAAGTATTAAACCTCTACTATGTATAAAGAAAGTGATAAACCCCTGCAAGGAATATGATAAGTATTCTACCAATGCAAGGAATCAGGTAAGTATTCTACCAATGCAAGGAATCAGGTAAGTATTCTACCAATGCAAGGAATCAGGTAAGTATTCTACCAATGCAAGGAATCGGGTAAGTATTCTACCAATGCAAGGAATCGGGTAAGTATTCTACCAATTCAAGGAATAAGGTAAGTATTATACCAATGCAAGGATTAAGGTAAATATTATACCAATGCAGGGAATAAGGTAAGTAATACACCCCTGCAAACAAAATATGAACGAAATACACCCCTGCAAGGAATATGGAAAGTATTACACTAATGCAAGGAATAAGGTAAGTATTACACCCCTGCAAGGAATAAGGTAAGTGTAGTACACTACAGTAAGTATTACACCACTGCTAGGTCTAAGGTAAGCAATACACCCCTGCAAGGAATAAGAAATGTAATACACCCCTGCAAGGAATAAGGTAAGTATTACACCCCTGCTGGGTATAAGGTAAGTATTACACCAATACAAGGAATAAGGTAAGTATTACACCAATGCAAATGGTAAAGTAAGTATTACACCCCTGCTGGGTTTAAGGTAAGTAATACACCCCTGCAAGGAAAAAGGCAAATATTACACCACTGCTAGGTATAAAAAAGTTGGTATTACGTTGCTGCAAGGAATAAGGCAAGTAATACACCCCTGCAAGGGTAGATTTTGTCTAATTCCCGGAGTTCAGCTTTAAACCTTTGCAGCTTTGAACTTAGCAAAAGCGCTCTCCTTACACCTCCGGAGCTAAAAATATCATTGGATTTTTCTCTGCAACGATTTATTGGATCTGCGCTGAGCAGTAAGGTAATTTTATCGGACGCATTAAGCCTTTCACCAGTTCAATACGCTTGCAGGGAGCGAAGAATGCCGTACGCTCGAAGCATCTTCAATTCTTTATTGCGCTGCCATGAAAATGTATTCGGTAAGAGATGATCACGTCGCAGGGTGAAGGGGAAGGAGGAGGATTGACTGAGGTTTGATGGCTGCGGGGTGGAAATAGATCACCTTCAATATGGAGGCCGTTCGGCTCTTGTGATTATTAAATCGGCGTCTGGCGGTAGAGGCCTCCATTGTGAAAGCAGCTGTAATGCGATGATGCGTCCTTGTCAGAATATGATAGAACCGCGCTTTTATTCATTCAGAAAAGTTTCAATAGATGGTATTGTGGAGGTCTTTTTGACATCTGTACACAACAATTCCAAAGTATGATTTTCAGGCTAATTGTCCAAAATATTCGGGACAGGACCAAAAAAAAAAATCTAATTTAGACCAGTATAAGACTTATTAACCCCACAGGTAGAAAAAAGAAATCAACTCATCAGGTAAACGGCGTATGTGAGGCTGCTCGTTAAATTAAAGCCCAACTCTAGAAAACTTTATGTAATTTTGGATAGAGCTGGGATGGGGTTAGAGCCTCTGTCAGATTTTATTGTCCTAAACCAGTTGTGGACAACATGAGATGTATAGAGGGCCTCAGGTGCGGCCCATAACACTTCGAGAAGGCCAAACAATAGCCGTGCGTGTTCGTGCTTTGAGGCTGTAATGCACCTCAACCCCCGAAAATTTCATCCCTGGCGCATTTTTTGCAGTATACCTCAATACACACTGAAGGAAGGGGAATAAAAACAAATCTTTGGTGTATGTGGCCGCAATCAAAACCTCCCAGTGTTGGTGTCAGTGGACACAATAATAACCCCTATCATTGGTGTCGGTGTATGCAATAAAAACGGCAAAAATGGTGTCAGAGACCCGAATACCAACCTCCAGCATATGTGCCAGTGACAGCAATAATACCCCCCAGCATTTGTGTCAGCGAGCACAATTATAACCCCCAGCATTGGGGTCAGAGACAAGAATAATAACCCCCAGCATTGGTGTCATAGTCCGTAATAATAACCCCCAGAATTGGTGTCAGAGATCAGAATAATAACCCCAGCATTAGTGTCAGAGACGAGAATAATAACCCCCGGCATTGGGGTCAGAGTCCGGAATAATAACCCCCAGAATTGGTGTCAGAGATCAGAATAATAACCCCAGCATTAGTGTCAAAGACTAGAACAATAACCCCCAGCATTGGGGTCAGAGATTAGAATAATAACCCCAAGCATTGGTGCCAGAGATGAGAATAATAACCCCAAGCATTGGTGTCAGAGATGAGAATAATAACCCCCAGCATTGGTGTCAGAGATGAGAATAATAACCCCCAGCATTGGTGTCAGAGATGAGAATAATAACCCCCAGAATTGGTGTCAGGGATCAGAATAATAACCCCCAGCATTGGTTTTAGAGACGAGAATAATAACCCCCAGCATTGGGGTCAGAGTCCGGAATAATAACCCCCAGAATTGGTGTCAGGGATCAGAATAATAACCCCAGCATTAGTGTCAGAGAAGAGAATAATAACCCCCAGCATTGGTGTCAGAGACGAGAATAATAACCCCCAGCATTGGTGTCAGAAACAAGAATAATAACCCCCAGCATTGTTATCAGAGACCGTAATAATAACCCCCAGCATTGGTGTCAGAGACCAGAATAATAACCCCAGCATTGTTATCAGAGACCGTAATAATAACCCCCAGCATTGGTGTCAGAGGCCAGAATAATAACCCCAGCATTGTTATCAGAGACCTTAATAATAACCCCCAGCATTGGTGTCGGAGACTGGAAAAATACCCTCAGCATTGTTATCAGAGACCGGAATAATAACCCCCAGCATTGGTGTCAGAGGCCAGAATAATAACCCCAGCATTGTTATCAGAGACCGTAATAATAACCCCCAGCATTGGTGTCAGAGGCCAGAATAATAACCCCAGCATTGTTATCAGAGACCGTAATAATAACCCCCAGCATTGGTGTCAGAGGCCAGAATAATAACCCCAGCATTGTTATCAGAGACCTTAATAATAACCCCCAGCATTGGTGTCGGAGACTGGAAAAATACCCTCAGCATTGTTATCAGAGACCGGAATAATAACCCCCAGCATTGGTGTCAGAGACCAGGATAATAACCCCAGCATTGTTATCAGAGACCGTAATAATAACCCCCAGCATTAGTGTCAGAGGCCAGAATAATAACCCCCAGCATTGTTATCAGAGACCGGAATAATAACCCCCAGCATTGGAGTCAGAGACGAGAATAAAATCGCTCAGGTGTGAACCAAGGATCCAATGTAGTCAGGTTAAAAAATAGGATTTTTATAACAGCTTACCTGTAAAATCCTTTTCTTAGGAGTACATCACGGGACACAGAGCGACATAGTCATTACTAATGGGTTATATAGATACCGTCAGGTGCTGGCACTGGCAACTTCCAAAACCGGAAGTACCCTCCCCTATATAAGCCCCTCCCATCCGGGAGCACCTCAGTTTTGTAGCAAAGCAATAAGTGTCCCCAAAGAGGGGCGGGAGCTCTGTGTCCCGTGATGTACTCCTAAGAAAAGGATTTTACAGGTAAGCTGTTATAAAAATCCTATTTTCTTTCTCGTACATCACGGGACACAGAGCGACATAGTCATTACTAATGGGATGTCCTAAAGCAATGCCCAATGAGGGGGGGGGATACACCATATATAAGCTGAGCGCTATCAGACATGAGGATCTTTTGCGGCCTGCAACACACTGCGCCCAAAGGCGACATCCTCCTGACTTCTAACGTCCACCTGGTAGAACCTAGTAAACGTGTGAACTGAAGACCACGTTGCGGCCTTACAGATTTGAGCCAGGGAGGCCTGGTGATGCACTGCCCATGAAGTTCCAACTGCTCTCGTGGAGTGCGCTCTAACTTTGAACGGAGGCGGTCTCCTTCTCAAGCCATAAGCTTGCATAATGACCTGTCGAATCCACTTGGCTAAAGTAGATTTTGACGCTGCCTGACCCTTTCTGGGGCCTTCCGGCAGAATAAACAAAGTATCCGTTCTGCGAATCTGAGCAGTGGCTTTTAGATAAGCTTTAACTGCTCTTACTACATCCAAAGAATGCAATAACTTTTCCTCTACCGAAGTAGGTTTGGGGAAAAAAGAAGGAAGAACCACATCTTGGTTCAAATGAAACCTCGATACCACCTTAGGAAGAAAGGCTGGATGAGGACGTAACACTACTCTGTCCTTATGGATAACCAGATATGGCTCCTTACAGGACATAGCGGCTAATTCCGACACTCTTTTAGCCGAACAAATGGCTACTAGAAAAATCTATTTCCTGGTGAGAAGCACCAAGGAAATATGCTGTAATGGTTCAAATGGTTGTTTCTGTAGAACCGACAGAACCAAGTTTAGATCCCATAGACATATGGGAATATTAACCGGAGGACTAATACGCATCACTCCTTGTATAAAGGCTTTGACTAGTGAATGCGAAGCCAAGGGCCTTTGAAAAAATATTGACAAGGCCGAAATCTGACCCTTGATAGTACTCAAGGCAAGCTTCCTATCTACAGCCCACTGTAGGAAGTCCAGAATCCTACCTATTACGTACTTATGTGGATGCCATTTCTTGGCCTCACACCACGCGATGTACGCCTTCCAGATTCTATAGTAGATCTGCCTGGATACCGGCTTCCTGGCATTGATCATGGTAGATACCACAGCATTAGAGAGCCCTCTCTTTTTTAGAATGTGGGCTTCAATAGCCAGGCCGTCAAACCTAGGGCTGGTAAGGAAGGGTGGTATATCGGTCCTTGCGAAAGCCGGACGACGTGGGAGAGTCCAAGGACTCCCCACTGAAATTTTACAATCTCCGCGTACCACGCTCTTCGGGGCCACGCTGGAGCCACCGGAATCACCGGTTTCTTTTCTACCCTGATTCTGCGGAGTAATCGAGGTAACCATTGTGGCGGTGTGAATGCATATATCAGCTTGAACTGATCCCAAGGGAACACTAGGGCATCCGAGCCGCAAGCTAGGGGATCCCTTGTCCGAGAGACAAACCTGTCCCCCTTTGCGTTGAATCTGGATGCTAGAAGATCTACATCCGATGTTCCCCACCGCTGACATATTGTCCAGAAAACCTCGGGGTGAAGGGACCCTTCCTCTGGGCCTAATTGCTGGCGACTTAGAAAGTCCGCCTTCCAATTCTCCACTCCTGGAATGAATACCGCAGATATGGCTGGGACATATTTTTCTGCCCATTTCAGGATGTAATTTACTTCCCTCTGGGCTGCACGACTCCTGGTGCCCCCCTGATGATTGATATATGCCACTGCTGTGGCATTGTCTGATTGCATTCTGACAGGGGACCCTTGGAGTTTGGATGTCCATGCTACTAGGGCATACCGGGCTGCTCGTATCTCTAAGAGATTGATGGGCAGGGCCTTTTCTGCATCCGACCATCTGCCCTGGAGAGACTATTGCTCCAGTACTGCTCCCCAGCCTATAAGGCTGGCATCTGTAGTGACCACCTTCCAAGAAATCGGACTGAAGGATTTCTTTTTTTTCCAGATTCTGGGGAACCAACCACCAACGGAGGCTCTTGCGAACGGAAGGGGACAAGGACATTGTAAGTCTAGGGCCTGAACTTTTTTGTTCCAGGCTGACAGTATGGCCCCTTGCAAATTCCTTGAATGGAATTGACCGTAGGGTACTGCTTCGAATGATGCCACCATTTTTCCCAGCAGCCTCATATACAGGCGTATGGACGGCTGTCTTTTTTGTACCCACTAAGTGGATCAAATCTTTCAAAGACAACACCTTTCCTCGAGGCAAGAATATTTTTCTCTGGCCTGAATCCAACCTTAGCCCCAAGTATTCCAGACTTTTGACTGGTTTTTAGGGCTGACTTGTCTCGGTTGATAATCCAACCGTGAGATTCCAGATACTTGATCGTCTTGTGAACGACCACGTCTAGTTTTTTCACTGAGTGGTCTATCAGCAACAAGTCATCCAGATATGCCATTATCATTACACCTTGTGTTCTTAGATTGGCCAATAAAGGGCCAGAATTTTTGTAAACACTCGTGGTGCTGTGGCCAAACCGAAGGGTAAGGCTCTGAACTGAAAATGGCGCCCTTCTACTGCAAAGCGTAGAAATTTTTGGTGGACTGGAAAGATGGGAATGTGCAAATAAGCATCTTTGATGTCGATCGTGGCTAACCAATCCTCCCCTTGTAGGGCAGTGGCCACCGATTGGATCGACTCCATCGGAAAGTCCTGATATACAGGAATTTGTATAGCCCTTTTAGAATTAATATGGGCCTCCCGTCCGCGTTTGCTTCGGGACTGTAAAGAGGTTTGAGTAAAACCCGAACCCTCATTCTTCCAGGGGAACCTCCATAATTACTCCTTGGAGCAATAGTTGTTCTAGTGCCAACAGGAGGGACTCTCTCTTCCGGGGATCCCTTGGCACGTTTGACCTCAAAAATGGGAAGGAGGAGAGTCTTTTAACTCCAAACTGTATCCCAAACCTACTGCGGAGAGCACCTATCTGTCTTGATCGTGTCCCGCCAGGTCTCTTGCGAACAACTGGAGTCCTCCCCCCACCCGACTGAGTGGGGGCTTCATGAATTTAACTTTGGGGGAGGTTTTGTACCTCCCCTGACCCAGGGTTTCTCATTACCCTGCTACTGTCCCTGTTTTTTACCCCCGGGATTTGACCGAGGAGGCCGTCGGAACTGTTACACAGCCGATGCCCCAGGGACTGGAGAAGCAGGCCTCTTAAAGAGGGACCTCTAACTCTGCTTTTAACCGGCAAGAGCGTATTTTTACCGCTGGAAATTTTCTGGATATATTTGTCCAGGTTTTCCCTGAATAAGCGTTCACCATGAAATGGGACGCTAACCAGCCATTCTTTACAGGGAGCTTCAGCAGACCAGTTTTTGAGCCATAGGAGCCTACGCATATGTACTATAGACAGCGTAAGGCGGGAGGCCTGATGGACTGAATCCTCTATGGCGTCAACCGCAAAGCCTAAGGCTCTAGGTAGATCAGCTTAGGGCAAAGCCTGCTGATCTGTCAAGTCCCTCAAGACCTGTTTCAACTGATCCTTCACTGCTTAGCAGACCCCAATAGCTGCTACTGCTGGTTGTATCACCAAGCAGATTTTCATAAGGACTCCAATCTTTTATCTATTGGGTTCTTGAACATTTGGACATTATCCACTGGACATGTCAGTGATTTATACATACAAGAGATGGCTGCGTCCATTGTAGGGACCTTCCATTTTTTTTTTTTTTTTT
Organism: Rana muscosa; assembly: GCA_029206835.1. Lineage (NCBI taxonomy): Eukaryota > Metazoa > Chordata > Amphibia > Anura > Ranidae > Rana > Rana muscosa. The sequence continues at coordinate 228,648,364 of CM055126.1, forward strand.
GATGAACTTATCCTCCATGGGATAGACCACCGGAAATCTCTTGGGGGAATAATATTTTCTCAGGACATTCCCAATCCTGGTAAATGAGCCCTTTCAGTAAAGGGTGAAGTGGAAAAGAACAAACAGTCTGGGGGCTTCTAGCGACCCCAACGAGGATACAGTAGTGGTTGATGGTTCCGCAAGGTGCATTTTTAAATGCTGATCGGACCATGTTAGTCAGAGACTGAACCCATAATCTTTCAGCTTGAGATGCTGAGAAAAGGTTCCCCCACTGTTGATTCCTCTATAACAGAATCAACCTTATCCTGATCCCCTTCAGGCAGGTCGATCCCTGTATGGGACTGTTGCTCTGCTAACAGGCACTCTGAAGGAGGAGACGGAGATCGGGCGTGCTTTCCCTGACAGGGAGGCAGCGATAAATGTTGACAATCTCTCTCTAATCCTCCCAGAGCTGAGGAAAAAACCCTCCTCTGTTACATACACAGGAGCAGGTGAACTGAGGACAGCCACAGTACCAAGTACCCCTGCGGGGTCTCTACGGTCACTTACCTCTGAACTTCAGGGGAGACTGGTGCAGCAGAAGTATGCCCAAGATCCTCCGAGCCCGATGAGACCCCCTTCGCTTCCTGGAAGATTCAGTTCCGGAGCTTCTGGACGGCATATTCCTAAGCCTAAAGCTGAGGTATTCCAGCCGTAATACACCACTTTTACTGAGAATAGTCTAGCACAATTGCTGCTATATCACAGTTGGTGTCTACTAATGTGCCTTTCTAGGGGATGCCTGTATCAACCGCTTGCTGTATGCCTTTAAATGTTGCCAGCTCTGTCTCTGTACTTCATAGCCAGCTCACTACAATATTGTGGTTTTTTTTTTTTTTTTTTTTTTTTTTAAACTGCTGGGACGCCCGCACATGCGCAGAAGCGCTGCGGCGCGCACAGAGCGTCATCCCCCAGGCTCCGCCCCCTTTCCCGGCTCACCTCTATATATAGAGGCGCGTGCACGCGCACGCGCGCGGGCACGTGCGCCTTTGGCGCTAATTTCAAATATGGTAACAAGGGACAGGAGCCAGGGCCCCTCTTTGCCGCAGGCCGGGGGATGGACGAGCACTGCAACATGGCAGAGGAAGCAGTTTCCTATAAGAGAACTCACCATCTGCCTGGACTTTGCTCTGCTGAGAAGAAGCTAGTCCACATGACAAGAAAACATTCCACAGCGGCCTCTAGTGGACAAACACAGGTACCGCAGTCTAATATATTAAATATATATATATAAAAAAATATATATTTTTTTTTTTCTTGACCACCATTAAAAATTATTACATTTTTTTAGTAGTTACAGGCATGCACAGAATTTTGCGGGAATACCATTAGGTAACAGACAGAAAGACAAATTAGGCTTGGGGGTCCCCCAATAGAACCAAGTTCCTGGGGGCCCCCACTTACCTGTTCCCCGCCGCAGGACTTTGTTTGGTCCACAAAAGCCCAAACTTCACCTATCACGGCAGGCATTGTAATCAAACCTTCAGGGACCGGGTTCCCAAGGATTCCACTCCCCTGGACCTGTATAGCACCCTGCACAGAAAACATCTTGGTCGTGGGTATGACCAGAGCTCTGGATCCCAGGGTCCAGCTCTCCTAAGAGAAGCATTACAGGCAAAACCTTGCTCTTCTCTGCAAGGCCCGGGTACCGACCGTTTAGCTATGAAGCTTTTTTGGTCGGATCCGGAATAGCTTACTGAGGCCCAAAAGAACCTGTACGCAAGCTCAGTGAAAAACACATGTTTCTTCTTGGCCAACACCTTAGACACTGGCAAAAAACTGAGGTGCTCCCGGATGGGAGGGGCTTATATAGGGGAGGGTACTTCCGGTTTTGGAAGTTGCCAGTGCCAGCACCTGACGGTATCTATATAACCCATTAGTAATGACTATGTCGCTCTGTGTCCCGTGATGTACGAGAAAGAAAACTGATTTTAAATCCAACACATTTCGGGCACCTAATCTTGCCACTTCATCAGGGCTTAAAATTAGAACACAATATATATGGATTTGGCTCCAGATTATTTCTGTGTTTGATACTATGCCAGTCAAGATACCAATAACATTGTGACCTCAATTACTGTAAGTCCATATACATTGTTTACCAGCTTTAAACCCTGATGAAGGGGTGAGATTAAGCCCCCGAAACATGTTGCCCTCACCTTTTAGAATACATTTATGTTGGGGCCTATTATTATGTAGTGCACGTGCTCCCAGCACAGTGGCTGAGCTGTCATAGACCGCTCCCGATCTCTAGTAATGATTGGTGAGCTGGTAGGACCGGCGCCCAATCATGTGACCACTGTAACAGCCAGTCATGTGATTGGGCAGTCCTTCCCGCCCCGGGGGGGGCATAAAGACCCATTTAGAGGGATGATGGGTGCGAAGGAGTTAAATGACTTTTATGGAAAAGTAGTACCAATCCGGCACCTGTACGATTTTGGCGGACTGAACATTTTAATGAGAAAATGATTGCAGGTAATTCAATAGTCATTGGTCTTCGTGAACCGACACTTCCTATCATTCTGTAGCAAATACCGCATTGCCGCCAAGATGTTGTTTTTTTTGGGGGGGTGGGGGGTTTCCAGGCAAGACACAGGAATCTGAATGTTCTTTCCCCCTAATTCCACAAATTCGTTTTCTCAGTCGTTTCTGCTAAGTGTTTGTTTGTTGTTTTGTGCGGAGAATAGCAGAACAATCGCCGCGTTGGACTGAATGTACTTTCTGCTTGGCGGGGAAATTGCAGCAATTTTGTGACCGGCATAAATTTGCTTTCCTCCCGTGATTTGGTGTAATTTGCTGGAATTATCTGTCAGATTGGTCAGAATTGCTCTTTGCCAAAAAAAAATCTGTTTTCAGGGTAACTTGTTTGCACACACAGTTGGCCTTGATTTGAATGTTCACCTTTTAAAGTGGACCTGTCATTTACATTTTAGGAATAAATTCCTGACATGTCATAATATATAGTAACAGGAATTGGTGGTGCAATGAAACTGAAAATTCAGGATGTACTTGGCCAAAACCGAAATGGACGGTTTTTAAAAAATATATATACACTATATTACCAAAAGTATTGGGACGCCTGCCTTTACACGCACATAGACTTCAAGGGCATCCCAGTCTTAGTCCGTAGGGTTCAATATTGAGTTGGCCCCGCCCTTTGCAGCTCAATTTTAAGGCTTGACATGTTGGGTATCTATTTACTCTGTGCAACCTCACCTTTTTATATCTGACCACAAATTGTAATATGTTGCATTTGTATGCACTAAAATGAACCACCAATTTATTCTCCAGGGTCTCTGCTTCCAGAAAATATACACTATATTACCAAAAGTATTGGGACGCCTGCCTTTACACAAACTTTATTGCCATCCCAGTCTTAGTCCGTAGGGTTCAATATTGAGTTGGCCCACCCTTTGCAGCTATAACAGCTTCAACTCTACTGGGAAGGCTGTCCACAAGGTTTAGGAGGGTGTCTATGGGAATGTTTGACCATTCTTCCAGAAGAGCATTTGTGAGGTCAGGCACTGATGTTGGATGAGAAGGTCTGGCTCACAGTCTATGCTCTAATTCAGTGGTCTCCAAACTGCGGCCCTGGGGCCGGATGTGGCCCTTTGCTTGCCTTTATCTGGCCCTTGGGGCACTATTCCATCCACAACTGACACCAATGATGGGGCACCACCATTCCTCACACTGACATAAGTGGTTGGGCACTATTCCTCCCACTGACACCAATGATGGGGTGCTGTTCCTCCCACTGATATCAACAATGGGGCACTATTACACCCACTAAAACCAATGATGACACATTGTTTACTCCCACTGACGCTGGGGCATTTTTTACTCCCACTGACGCTGGGGCATTTTTTACTCCCACTGGCCACAGTCTGGCCCCCCTAAAGTCTGAAGGATAGTAAACTGGCCCTTTGTTTAGAAAGTTTGGAGACTCCTGCTCTAATTCATCCTAAAGGTGTTCTATTGGGTTGAGGTCAGGACTCTGTGCAGGCAAGTCAAGTTCCTCAACCCCAAACTCGCTCATCCATCTGTTTATGGACCTTGCTTTGTACACTGGTGCGCAGTCATGTTGGAACAGGAAGGGGTCATCCCCAAACTGTTCTCACAATGTTGGAAGCATGAAATTGTCCAAAATGTCTTGGTATGCTGATGTCTTAAGAGTTCCCTTCACTGGAATTAAGGGGCCAAGCCCAACCCCTGAAAAACAACCCCACACCATAATCCCCCCTCCACCAAATGATTTTTCTTTCTCGTACATCACGGGACACAGAGCGACATAGTCATTACTAATGGGTTATATAGATACCTTCAGGTGCTGGCACTGGCAACTTCCAAAACCGGAAGTACCCTCCCCTATATAAGCCCCTCCCATCCGGGAGCACCTCAGTTTTTTGCCAGTGTCTAAGGTGTTGGCCAAGAAGAAACATGTGTTTTTCACTGAGCTTGCGTACAGGTTCTTTTGGGCCTCAGTAAGCTATTCCGGATCCGACCAAAAAAGCTTCATAGCTAAACGGTCGGTACCCGGGCCTTGCAGAGAAGAGCAAGGTTTTGCCTGTAATGCTTCTCTTAGGAGAGCTGGACCCTGGGATCCAGAGCTCTGGTCATACCCACGACCAAGATGTTTTCTATGCAGGGTGCTATACAGGTCCAGGGGAGTGGAATCCTTGGGAACCCGGTCCCTGAAGGTTTAATTACAATGCCTGCCGTGATAGGTGAAGTTTGGGCTTCTGTGGACCAAACAAAGTCCTGCGGCGGGGAACAGGTAAGTGGGGGCCCCCAGGAACTTGGTTCTATTGGGGGACCCCCAAGCCTAATTTGTCTTTCTGTCTGTTACCTAACGGTATTCCCGCTAATATCTGTGCATGCCTGTAACTACTAAAAAATGTAATAATTTTAATAGTGGTCAAGAAAAAAAAAAAAAAATATATATATATATATATATATATATATATATATATTTAATATATTAGACTGCGGTACCTGTGTTAATCCACTAGAGGCCGCTGTGGAACGTTTCTTGTCATGTGGACTAGTTTCTTTTTATCAGAGCAAGTCCAGGCAGATGGTGAGTTCTCTTGTGGGAAACTGCTTCCTCTGCCATGTTGCAATGCTCGTCCATCCCCCGGCCTGCGGCAAAAGGGGCCCTGGCTCTTGTCCCTGGTTTCCTTTTCAAAATTAGCGCCGAAGGCGCACGTGGCCGTGCGCGTGCGCGTGCACGCGCCTCTATATATAGAGGTGAGCCGGGAAAGGGAGCGGAGCTTGGGGGATGACGCTCTGTGCACGCCGCAGCGCTTCTGCGCATGTGCGGGCGTCCCAGCATGTTAAAAACCACAATTATGTGTTGTGAGCTGGCTATGGAGTGCAGAGACAGAGCTGGCAACATTTAAAAAAAAAAAAAAGGCATACAGCAAGCGGTTGATGCAGGCATCCCCAATAGAAAGGCACATTAGTAGACACCAACTGTTTTTATAGCAGCATTTGTGCTAGACTATTGTCAGTAAGTGGTGTATTTCGGCTGGAATACCTCAGCTTTGGGCTTAGGAATAATGCCGTCTAAAAACTCCGGGACTAAAAATTCCAGGAAGCATAGGGGGTCTCCATCGGGCTCTGAGGATCTTGGGCATGCTTCGGCTGCACCAGTCTCCCCTGAAGAATCGGAGGTTAGTGACCGTAGAGCACCCTCAGGAGTACCTGGTACTGTGGCTGTCCTCAGTTCACCTGCTCCTGTGTATGTAACAGAGGAGGTTTTTTCCTCAGCTCTGGGAGGGCTGGAAGAGAGATTGTCAGCATTGATCGCTGCTTCCCTGTCACAGGAAAAAAGCGCTCGATCTCCGTCTCCTCCCTCAGAGTGCCTGTTAGCAGAGCAACAGTCCCATACAGGGATCGACCTGCCTGAAGGGGATCAGGATGAGGTTGATTCTGTTGTAGAGGAATCAACAGTGGAAGAGCCATTCTCAGCATCACATGCTGAAAGGTTATGGGTTCAGTCCCTGACTAATATGGTCCGATCAGCATTTAAAATGCCCCTTGCGGAGCCATCATCCACTTTTGTCTCCTCGTTGGGGTCGCTAAAAGCTCCCCAGACTGTTTGTTCCTTTCCGATCCATCCTTTACTGGAAGGGCTCATGTACCAGGATTGGGAACATCCTGATAAAATATTTACTCCTCCCAAGAGATTTCAAGTGGTCTATCCCATGGAGGATAAGTTCATCAAAAAATGGAGGGTCCCTACAGTGGACGCAGCCATCTCTTGTGTGAATAAATCACTGACATGTCCAGTGGATAATGTCCAGATGTTCAAGGACCCAATAGATAAAAAATTAGAGTCCTTATTAAAATCTGCTTTTTCTACAGCAGGATTGGTGACACAACCAGCAGTGGCAGCTATTGGGGTCTGCCAAGCAGGGAAGGATCAGTTGAAACAGGTCTTCAGGGACTTGCCAGATCAGCAGGCTCTTGCCCTAGCTGATCTACCTAGAGCCTTATGCTTTGCGGTGGACGCTATAAAGGATTCAATCCATCAGGCCTCCCGCCTTACGCTGTCTGTAGTACATATGCGCAGGCTTCTATGGCTCAAAAACTGGTCTGCTGAAGCTCCCTGTAAAAAATTGCTGGTCAGCTTCCCATTTCATGGTGAGCGCTTATTCGGGGAAGACCTGGACAAGTATATCCAGAGAATTTCCAGCGGTAAAAGTACACTTTTGCCGGTTAAAAATAGGGTTAGAGGTCCCTCTTTTAAGAGGCCGGCTTCTCCAGTCCCTAGGGCATCGGCTGTGAAACAGTTCCGACGGCCTCCTCGGTCAAATCCCGGAGGTAAAAATCAGGGACAATTGCAGGGTAACAAGAAGCCCTGGAGCAGGAGAGGTACAAAACCTCCCCCAAAGTCAAATGCATGAAGGGTTGCCCCCACTCAATCGGGTGGGGGGAAGACTTCAGTTGTTCACAGAGACCTGGCGGGACACGATCAGAGACAGATGGGTGCTCTCCGCAGTAAATCTGGGATACAAATTGGAGTTAAAAGACTCCCCTCCTTCCCACTTTATAAGGTCAAACGTGCCAAGGGATCCCCAGAAGAGAGGATCCCTCCTGTTGGCACTAGAACAATTATTGCTCCAAGCAGTAATTATAGAGGTTCCCCTGGAAGAATGGGGGTTCGGGTTTTACTCAAACCTCTTTACAGTCCCGAAGCCAAACGGGGACGTGAGGCCCATATTAAATCTAAAAGGGCTAAACAAATTCCTACATATCAGGACTTTCCGGATGGAGTCGATCCGGTCGGTGGCCACTGCCCTACAAGGGGAGGAATGGTTAGCCTCGATCGACATCAAAGATGCTTATTTGCACATTCCCATCTTTCCAGCCCACCAAAAATTTCTACGCTTTGCGGTAGAAGGGCGCCATTTTCAGTTCAGAGCCTTACCCTTCGGTCTGGCCACAGCACCACGAGTGTTCACAAAAATTCTGGCCCCATTATTGGCCAATCTAAGAACACGAGGTGTAACGATAATGGCATATCTAGACGACTTGTTGCTGATAGACCACTCAGTGGAAAAACTAGAAGTGGTTGTTCACGAGACAATCAAGTATCTGGAATATCACGGTTGGATTATCAACCGAGACAAGTCAGCCCTAAAACCAGTCAAAAGTCTGGAATACTTGGGGCTAAGGCTGGATTCAGACCAGAGAAAAATTTTCTTGCCTCAAGAAAAGGGGTCGTCTTTGAGAGATTTGATCCACTTAGTGGGTACAAAAAGACAGCCGTCCATACGCCTGTGCATGAGGCTGCTGGGAAAAATGGTGGCATCATTCGAAGCAGTACCCTACGGTCAATTCCATTCAAGGAATTTGCAAAGGGCCATACTGTCAGCCTGGAACAAAAAAGTTCAGGCTCTGGACTTACCAATGTCCTTGTCCCCTTCCGTTCGCAAGAGCCTCCGCTGGCTCTCCAGGGCAGATGGTCGGATGCGGAAAAGGCCCTGCCCATCAATCTCTTAGAGATACGAGCAGCCCGGTATGCCCTAGTAGCATGGACATCCAAACTCCAAGGGTCCCCTGTCAGAATTCAATCAGACAATGCCACAGCAGTGGCATATATCAATCATCAGGGGGGCACCAGGAGTCGTGCAGCCCAGAGGGAAGTAAATTACATCCTGAGATGGGCAGAAAGATATGTCCCAGCCATATCCGCGGTATTCATTCCAGGAGTGGAGAATTGGAAGGCGGACTTTCTAAGTCGCCAACAATTATGCCCAGGGGAATGGTCCCTTCATCCCGAGGTTTTCCGGACAATATGTCAGCGGTGGGGAACACCGGATGTAGATCTGCTAGCATCCAGATTCAACGCAAAAGTGGACAGGTTTGTCTCTTGGACAAGGGATCCCCTAGCTTGCGGCTCGGATGCCCTAGTGTTCCCTTGGGATCAGTTCAAGCTGATATATGCATTCCCACCGCCACAATTGTTACCTCGATTACTTCGCAGAATCAGGGTAGAAAAGAAACCAGTGATTCTGGTGGCTCCAGCGTGGCCCCGAAGAGCATGGTACGCGGAGATTGTAAAGATGTCTGTGGGGAGTCCTTGGACCCTCCCACGTCGTCCGGCTTTCGCAAGGACCAATATACCACCCTTCCTTACCAGCCCTAGGTTTGACGGCCTGGCTATTGAAGCCCACATTCTAAAAAAGAGAGGGCTCTCTAATGCTGTGGTATCTACCATGATCAATGCCAGGAAGCCGGTATCCAGGCAGATCTACTATAGAATCTGGAAGGCGTACATCGCCTGGTGTGAGGCCAAGAAATGGCATCCACGTAAATACGTAATAGGTAGGATTCTGGACTTCCTACAATGGGCTGTAGATAGGAAGCTTGCCTTGAGTACTATCAAGGGTCAGATTTCGGCCTTGTCAATATTTTTTCAAAGGCCCTTGGCTTCGCATTCACTAGTCAAAGCCTTTATACAAGGAGTGATGCGTATTAGCCCTCCGGTTAGTATTCCCATATGTCCATGGGATCTAAACTTGGTTCTGTCGGTTCTACAGAAACAACCATTTGAACCATTACAGCATAATTCTTTGGTTCTTCTCACCAGGAAATTGATTTTTCTAGTAGCCATTTGTTCGGCTAAAAGAGTGTCGGAATTAGCCGCTATGTCCTGTAAAGAGCCATATCTGGTTATCCATAAGGACAGAGTAGTGTTACGTCCTCATCCAGCCTTTCTTCCTTAGGTGGTATCGAGGTTTCATTTGAACCAAGATGTGGTTCTTCCTTCTTTTTTCCCCAAACCTACTTCGGTAGAGGAAAAGTTATTGCATTCTTTGGATGTAGTAAGAGCAGTTAAAGCTTATCTAAAAGCCACTGCTCAGATTCGCAGAACGGATACTTTGTTTATTCTGCCGGAAGGCCCCAGAAAGGGTCAGGCAGCGTCAAAATCTACTTTAGCCAAGTGAATTCGACAGGTCATAATGCAAGCCTATGGCTTGAGAAGGAGACCGCCTCCGTTCAAAGTTAGGGCGCACTCCACGAGAGCAGTTGGAACTTCATGGGCAGTGCATCACCAGGCCTCCCTGGCTCAGATCTGTAAGGCCGCAACATGGTCTTCAGTACACACGTTTACTAGGTTCTACCAGGTGGACGTTAGAAGTCAGGAGGATGTCGCCTTTGGGCGCAGTGTGTTGCAGGCCGCAAAAGATCCTCATGTCTGATAGCGCTCAGCTTATATATGGTGTATCCCCCCCCTCATTTGGCATTGCTTTAGGACATCCCACATAGTAATGACTATGTCGCTCTGTGTCCCGTGATGTACGAGAAAGAAAATAGGATTTTTATAACAGCTTACCTGTAAAATCCTTTTCTTGGAGTACATCACGGGACACAGAGCTCCCGCCCCTCTTTAGGGACACTTATTGCTTTGCTACAAAACTGAGGTGCTCCCGGATGGGAGGGGCTTATATAGGGGAGGGTACTTCCGGTTTTGGAAGTTGCCAGTGCCAGCACCTGAAGGTATCTATATAACCCATTAGTAATGACTATGTCGCTCTGTGTCCCGTGATGTACTCCAAGAAAAGGATTTTACAGGTAAGCTGTTATAAAAATCCTATTATACCAGTGCACACAGCAAGGTCCATAAAGACATGGATGAGCGAGTTTGAGGTGGAGAAACTTGACTGGTGGTCTGCACAGAGTCCTGACCTCAACCCGCTAGAACACCTTAGGGATGAATTGTAGTAGAGACTGTGAGCCAGGCCTTCTCATCCAACATCAGTGCCTGACCTCACAGATGCGCTTTTTGGAGAATAGTCAAGCATTCCCATAGACACAAGAAAAAAAAGAAGTGAAAATAATAAAGTTTTGTATAAAATAAATAAATAATAAAAAAAAATGTAACGCACCCCCGTCCCCCATGCTGCGACCACATATGTTACTCCCACATATATATGTAAACGGTGATCGCACCACACATGTGAGGTATCGCCTCGAACGTTAGAGTGAGAGCAATAATTCTAGCACCACACCTCCCTGTGTAATTCCAAACTAGTAACCTGTAAAGGCATTCAAAAGATTTAAAAAATAAAAAGTAAAATAAATAAGAAAAAAAAAAACATTTAAACTGCCCCGCCCCTCCGAGCTCACGCACAGAAGCGAACGCATATGTAAGGCCGGTTTCACACTGGGGCGGTGGGGGCAGTGGCAGTATAGCGCCGCTATTTTTAGCGGCGCTATACCGTCGGGATTGCTGAGGTATTCGGCCGCTAGCGGTGCGGTTTTAACCCCCGCTAGCGGCCGAAAAAGGCGCGGTTTGCGGGCAGTATTACCGCGGTATCCCATTCATTTCAATGGGAAGGAGCGGTGTAGGAGCGGTAAACACACCGCTCCTTTCACCGCTCCAAAGATGCGGCTAGCAGGGCTTTTTTTTAAGTCCTGTTAGCGCACCGCTCCAGTGTGAAAGCCCTCAGGGCTTTCACATTAGAGACACAGGAGTCGCTGTTTAGGCTCGGTTTGCAGGCGCTATTTTTAGCAAAATAGCGCCTGCAAACCGCCCCAGTGTGAAAGGGGCCTAGGGGCCTAAACGGTGATCATTAGAGCGAGAGCAATAATTCTAGCACCAGACCTCCTCTGTAACTCTAAGCTGGTAACCTGTAAAAAAAACAAAAGTGTCGCCTATGGAGATTTTTAAGTACCGTAGTTTGTTGCCATTCCACGAGCTTGCGCAATTTTAAAGTGTGACATGTTGGGTATCTATTTGTTTGGCGTAGCATCGTCTTTTCACATTATATGAAAAAATCGGGGTAACGATTGTGTTTTTTTTTTTTTTTTTATATATATATATTTATTCATTAGAGTGTATTTTTCCCCAAAAAATTGCGTTTCAAAAAAATCGCTGCATAAACACTGTGAGATAAAAAATGGCAACGATTGCCATTTTATTCTCTAGGGTCTCTGCTAAAAAGATATATATAAAATCTCTATATCTAGATAGATAGATATATTTATATATAGATATATATATATATATATATATATGATAGTAGTTATATATAATGTTTAGGGCTTCTAAGTAATTTTCTAGCAAAAAAAAAGTAAATTTTTACACGTAGGAAGTTAAAATCTCAGGTATAATATATTTTGTGATTTTATATAATTTTCCTTGTGATGTCAATTTCTATATGTCCTGGAAAAAGTCCACGGGTAGAACTTTTTTGGTGTGGTTTATATGCACATCTAAGGGGATTCTGGGAATGGTTTGAAGGTTACAATTTACATAAGTTCCACTGTAACAGCATTACAAAGTGATACATTTTGAATGTTTTTGTATTGCATGAAATGAATTTGCGATTCTCCATCATTCCCCTTTAAGTGCGATGAATGAACGCGTGAAATCTCTATTTTTCAGGATCTCTATGATGGATACAATAACGCACACCGACCGTTTTCATATTCGGACCCTGGGGCTTCCCCGATTTCCTTCATCTCTTCACCCCGACACTTCCATTCTTCCGAGCACGCCGCAGACATCAGGCGGAGGCACCCCGACCTCTCCGGAGCGTCTTCCAGGATCGGCTCCACCGGCTGGGGCGCCACCATGCGCAAGTTCCAGGACAACCGCGAGAAAGCCTACAGCGGGGACCTGATAGAGAAACACGCCCATCACTTCACCAGCAAGCAGCGACCCTTCACGCCGCGGACGCTGAAGACGCCGGCTAAGTCCGCACTGGCGCAGAGCCGCTTTTACACCCCGCCCAGGAGGAAGAGGAGGGAGGTGAGCGAGGCCGAGGTCCAGACCGATCTAAGCAGGTGAGGCCTGTCACAAGAAACACAGTCCATCTTGGCTTTATTATTTTCATGTCATGAAAGCACCCCCCAAACAGAGGAGGGGGGGTCTCGAGAAAAACCCAGTATGTAAAATGTATCAAGAACACCAATGGTGATAGTCCAGAAAGGTATTTTATTTGTTGATCAAAAAAATAAGTGTTTCGGGGGTTTACACCCCCTTCATCAGGTATTAGGTATAATGTGACTTCATAATCCACAAGACAATGAGTGAGTGAGTGAGAACTTGTATAGCGCTGCAAATGCGAAAAATAAATCGCCTCGAGGTGCTTTGCATCCAGAGTGGTCCTGATCCTTTCAGAAGAGGTGGGTCTTAAGTTTTTTTCCTGAAGGCGCAATGGTTTTCTTCCATGCGGATGATTGTTGGTAGTGCGTTCCACATCCGTGGTCCTTGAACTGCAAACCTTCGTTCTCCTTTAGATTTGTAGCGGGTCTTGGGGATGCAGAGCAATGGCGGTACATTGGTATAAATCAGCGGAGTGGTTATATATTATGTACAAGGGTTATATATTATGTACAAGGGGAATACAGCCAAAGAGATACCAACGCGTTTCGGCTGTATTCCCCTGTACATATTATAATATAACCACTCTATTGATTTATACCGATGTGCTCCATCTTCTTGTGTCTTTTGTACCAGTGAGGCTTCAGGAGCTTTGTGGCCAGAGCCTCAGGTCCTAATTCTAAGCCATATTTGAATTTCAGAGGAGGTTGCAGCACGGCACCATATGTTTTCATAATGTGACTTTAACAATGCCGGACTCAAAGGAAATTTTAAAAATAAGGTAATATTATCAACAGGTAGTGCATATGAAGCTTTCCTGTGAGAACCAAAACAATATTTACAACCTGCTTTGAGTCCAGGCATTGATAATGTTACATTATCCCCAAGCCCTGATGAAGCAGGAGTGAACCCCCCCGAAACATGTTGGATCTTCTATAACCACTTGCCGAGCGCAATATGTATTTTTTTCAGCCAGTGGCGCGCCCAAGAAATGATCCAATGGTGTAGCTGGCTGGTCACAGAGGCGGACAGAGACCAGATCGTCTCTGATTGCCTCTATGACCTTGGAGGACCAGAGTGAAGTCATGATATGTGTAGGGCAAAAGTATTTTTTTTTTTTAAGCAAAAGATCAAACTTTTTTTTTTTTTATCTTTGGCTTTAAAAGGTAAAGGAGAGATGTGGAGTCTTTTTGACCCAAGATCTCTCCATAAAGAGGACCTGTCAGCCCTTATTTCTTTCTCGTACATCATGGGACACAGAGCGGCATAGTCATTACTATGTGGGTTATATAGTTTACCTTCAGGTGCTGGCACTGGCAACTTCCAAACCGGAAGTACCCTCCCCTATATAAGCCCCTCCCATCCGGGAGCACCTCCAGTTTTTTGCCAGTGTCTAAGGTGTTGGCCAAGAAGTAACATGTGTTTTTCACTGAGCTTGCGTACAGGTTCTTTTGGGCCTCAGTAAGCTATTCCGGATCCGACCAAAAAAGCTTCATAGCTAAACGGTCGGTACCCGGGCCTTGCAGAGAAGAGCAAGGTTTTGCCTGTAATGCTTATCTTAGGAGAGCTGGACCCTGGGATCCAGAGCTCTGGTCATACCCACGACCAAGATGTTTTCTGTGCAGGGTGCTATACAGGTCCAGGGGAGTGGAATCCTTGGGAACCCGGTCCCTGAAGGTTTGATTACAATGCCTGCCGTGATAGGTGAAGTTTGGGCTTCTGTGGACCAAACAGAGTCCTGCGGCGGGGAAAAGGTAAGTGGGGGCCCCCCAGGAACTTGGTTCTATTAGGGGACCCCCAAGCCTAATATGTCTTTCTGCCTGTTACCTAACGGTATTCCCGCTAAATATCTGTGCATGCCTGTAACTACTAAAAAATTTAATAATTTTAATAGTGGTCACGAAAAAAAAAAAAAAATGGACAGACCGCGGTACCTGTGTTAATCCACTAGAGGCCGCTGTGGAACGTTTCTTGTCATGTGGACTTTTTCTTTTCATCAGAGTCAAGTCCAGGCAGATGGTGAGTTCTCTTGTGGGAAACTGCTTCCTCTGCCATGTTGCAATGCTCGTCCATCCCCATAGTTGCCAACATTCACGGATTGGCCGGGACGTTCCCGGGATTCAAACCATTTTCCCGGATTTATTTTGTCCCGGCCAATGTCCCGGCCAATCCGATTTTTCCCGTTTTCCCCGAATTTGGACGCCGCAGGCCGCCGCCGCTAGAGGTCCACGGCTGGCGGAGACAATGTCTCGGCCGGCCGCCATGTTCAAGAAGACCAAAACACGGATGTAGTACAATAGAAAATAAAGCCGCTGCGGCGCCGCCCACACCCCGCACCTCCCCGGGGGTGGGCGGCGCCGCAGCAGCTTTATCTTCTATTGTACTACATCTGTGTTTTGGCTGGCCGGCAGGCCACCCCCCCCGCCCCGCAGCGCCACAGCTTAATTTTTTTTTTTTTTTCAGCCACACTGTCGGCTCCGCCTCTATTTTGTTCCCCTTCGGGGAAGGGGAAACAATAATGGCGGCCGAGACAGGAGACGCCTGTGGTTAAGGGGGGACTCCGCTGGGGATGCCTGTGTTAAGGGGGGACTCCGCTGGGGATGCCTGTGGTAAGGGAGGACTCCGCTGGGGACGGCTGAGGTAAGGGGGGACTCCGCTGGGGACGGCTGATGTAAGGGGGGACTCCGCTGGGGACGCCTGATGTAAGGGGGACTCCGATGGGGACGCCTGATGTAAGGGGGACTCCGATGGGGACGCCTGATGTAAGGGGGACTCCGATGGGGACGCCTGATGTAAGGGGGGACTCCGCTGGGGACGCCTGAGGTAAGGGGGGACTCCGCTGGGGACCCCTGAGGTAAGGGGGGACTCCGCTGGGGACACTTGATGTAAGGGGGACTCCACTGGGGACGCCTGATGTAAGGGGGGACTCCGCTGGGGACGCCTGATGTAAGGGGGGACTCCGCTGGGGACGCCTGATGTAAGGGGGGACTCCGCTGGGGACGCCTGATGTAAGGGGGGACTCCGCTGGGGACGCCTGATGTAAGGGGGGACTCCGCTGGGGACGGCTGATGAAAGGGGGGACTCCGCTGGGGACGCCTGATGTAAGGGGGACTCCGCTGGGGACGCCTGATGTAAGGGGGACTCCGCTGGGGACGCCTGATGTAAGGGGGACTCCGATGGGGACGCCTGATGTAAGGGGGGACTCCGCTGGGGACGCCTGAGGTAAGAGGGGACTCCGCTGGGGACGCCTGATGTAAGGGGGGACTCCGCTGGGGACGCCTGAGGTAAGGGGGGACTCCGCTGGGGACCCCTGAGGTAAGGGGGGACTCCGCTGGGGACACTTGATGTAAGGGGGACTCCGCTGGGGACGCCTGATGTAAGGGGGGACTCCGCTGGGGACGCCTGATGTAAGGGGGGACTCCGCTGGGGACGCCTGATGTAAGGGGGGACTCCGCTGGGGACGCCTGATGTAAGGGGGGACTCCGCTGGGGACGCCTGATGTAAGGGGGGACTCCGCTGGGGACGCCTGATGTAAGGGGGGACTCTGCTGGGGACGCCTGATGTAAGGGGGGACTCCTCTGGGTACACCTGATGTAAGGAAGGACTCCGCTGGGTACGCCTGAGGTAAGGAGGGACTCCTCTGGGGACGCCTGATGTAAGGAGGGACTCCGCTGGGGACGCCTGATGTAAGGAGGGACTCCTCTGGGGACACTTGATGTCAGGGGGGACTCCACTGGGGACGCCTGATGTAAGGGGGGACTCCACTGGGGACGCCTGCATAGTTACCAACAGTCCCGAATTTCCCGGGACAAGCACGATTTTTGGACCCTTGTCCCGAATTGGGCTTGTCCCGATTCGGGACAAGCCCAGTTCTTTTTGTCCCGTTTTGTCCCGGTAAATTCGGAAATGCTTTAGCTAAAAACGGCAGCGGCTACACAAAAATGGCCGCTGCCGCCACCATATTTGTTTACGTTTTCCCCTTGTGTTCAGTGCAGAGCCTGGGGCAGCCAATCGGCTTCGGATTGGCGACTCCTCCCCGCTCTCCACTGAACGCAAGGAGAGGCACAAGGAAGCAGCATGCTTCACCCGCCGCCGCCGCCGCTAACGACCCTCTGCCCAGCCCCCGTGTGTCCGACAAGGAGCGGGGACACGGATGTAAGGACCGGGGCTCCACTGGCTGGGGACACTGACGCCTATCAGCACCCGGCGCCGCCGCTGCCAACAACCCTCCGCCCCGCCCCCGTGTGTCCGACGAGTGGGGATACTGATGGAAGGACCGGGGCACCGCTGGCTGGGGACACTGTGATGGTCCTGGCTCACTCCATTTGGCAGACCCCTCGGACCACCAGCACATCCTCACGCACCGCAGGTACCGTACTATTGCACTGTAGTGTAGTGGGTGGTGGGGTAATTGTAGTGTAGTGGGTGGTGGGGTAATTAGTGTAGTGTAGTGGGTGGCGGGGTAATCTGTGTAGTGTAGTGGGTGGTGGGGTAATCAGTGTGGGGTAATCGGTGTAGTGGGTGGCAGGGTAATCACAGTGTAGTGTAGTGGGTGGTGGGGTAATCACAGTGTAGTGTAGTGGGTGGCGGGGTAATCACAGTGTAGTGTAGTGGGTGGCGGGGTAATCAGTGTAGTGGGTGGCTGGGTAATCAGTGTAGTGGGTGGCGGGGTAATCAGTGTAGTGGGTGGCGGGGTAATCAGTGTAGTGCATAGTTGCCAAACAGTCCCGAATTTCCCGGGACAATCATGATTTTTGGACCCTTGTCCACAAGTGTGGAGGGGGCTCTGCTGGGGAGGCACCTGATGCAAGGACGGACTGCTGGGGAGGCACCTGATGCAAGGACGGACTGCTGGGGAGGCACCTGATGCAAGGACGGACTGCTGGGGAGGCCATCTGGTGGCAGGCGACGTGGCAGGTAACACGCTCAGGGCTTCCACTGATTCGGCATTATGGTGAGTTGAATGATTTCATTTTATATTACAATGTAAAAATAGAAATAATGCACTTCAATCATCCTGACACCGTAACAACCATGGTGCCGGGATGATTGAAGCGCCAACAGGTGTTTTGGAGTATCCTTATCTGCCAATTTTGTTACACATTACTATTGTGGTGTAGGATCTGGCTTCTTTCTTTCTATTTCTTTCTCTCTCTTTCTCTCACCTCGGACTCTAGCCACACCCCTTTGAACCACGCCCATTTAAACCACACCCACTATTGTGCGTAAACCACGCCCATTTTTCGACGCGCTTCGCGCGCCGCATTTTTCACTCCGACATGACACGCCTACAAACGAATGCCCCGCCCCCTGATTATAGCAAGGCTCCGCCTCAATACAAAAAAAGTGTCCCAGATGTTTTTTTTGCAATGTTGGCAACTATGCATCCCCGGCCTGCGGCAAAAGGGCCCTGTCTCCTGTCCCTAGTTTCCTTTTTCAAAAAAGAGCGCCGAAGGCGCACGTGCCCGTGCCTCTATATATAGAGGTGAGCTGGAAAAGGGGGCGGAGCTTGGGGGATGACGCTCTGTGCGCGCCGCAGCGCTTCTGCGCATGTGCGGGCGTCCCAGCATGTTAAAAGGCACAATTATGTGTTGTGAGCTGGCTATGGAGTGCAGAGACAGAGCTGGCAACATTTAAAAAAGGCATACAGCAAGTGGTTGATGCAGGCATCCCCATAGAAAGGCACATTAGTAGACACCAACTGTTTATATAGCAGCATTTGTGCTAGACTATTTTCAGTAAGTGGTGTATTTTGGCTGGAATACCTCAGCTTTGGGCTTAGGAATATGCCGTCTAAAAACTCCGGGACTAAGAATCCCAGGAAGCATAGGGGGTCTCCATCGGGCTCTGAGGATCTTGGGCATGCTTCGGCTGCACCAATCTCCCCTGAAAAATCAGAGGTTAGTGACCGTAGAGCACCCTCAGGAGTACCTGGTACTGTGGCTGACCTCAGTTCACCTGCTCCTGTGTATATAACAGAGGAGGTTTTTTCCTCAGCTCTGGGAGGACTGGAAGAGAGATTGTCAGCATTGATCGCTGCTTCCCTGTCAGAGGGAAAGCGCGCCCGATCTCCGTCTCCTCCCTCAGAGTACCTGTTAGCAGAGCAACAGTCCCATACAGGGATCGACCTACCTGAAGGGGATCAGGATGAGGTTGATTCTGTTGTAGAGGAATCAACAGTGGAAGAGCCATTCTCAGCATCACATGCTGAAAGGTTATGGGTTCAGTCCCTGACTAATATGGTCCGATCAGCATTTAAAATGCCCCTTGCGGAGCCATCATCCACTTCTGTCTCCTCGTTGGGGTCGCTAAAAGCTCCCCAGACTGTTTGTTCCTTTCCAATCCATCCTTTACTGGAAGGGCTCATTTACCAGGATTGGGAACATCCTGATAAAATATTTACTCCTCCCAAGAGATTTCAGGTGGTCTATCCCATGGAGGATAAGTTCATCAGAAAATGGAGGGTCCCTACAGTGGACGCAGCCATCTCTTGTGTGAATAAATCACTGACATGTCCAGTGGATAATGTCCAAATGTTCAAGGACCCAATGGATAAAAAATTGGAGTCCTTATTAAAATCTGCTTTTTCTACAGCAGGATTGGTGACACAACCAGCAGTGGCAGCTATTGGGGTCTGCCAAGCAGTGAAGGATCAGTTGAAACAGGTCTTAAGGGACTTGCCAGATCAGCAGGCCCTTGTCCTAGCTGATCTACCTAGGGCCTTATGCTTTGCGGTGGACGCTATAAAGGATTCAATCCATCAGGCCTCCCGCCTTACGCTGTCTGTAGTACATATGCGCAGGCTTTTATGGCTCAGAAACTGGTCTGCTGAAGCCCCCTGTAAAAAATTGCTGGTCAGCTTCCCATTTCATGGTAAACGCTTATTCGGGGAAGACCTGGACAGATATATCCAGAAAATTTCCAGCGGTAAAAGTACACTCTTGCCGGTTAAAAACAGAGTTAGTGGTCCCTGTTTTAAGAGGCCTGCTTCTCCAGTCCCTAGGACATCGGCTGTGAAACAGTTCCGACGGCCTCCTCGGTCAAATCCCAGGGGTAAAAATCAGGGACAATCGCAGGGTAACAAGAAGCCCTGGGTTAGGAGAGGTACAAAACCTCCCCCAAAGTCAAATGCATGAAGGGTTGCCCCCACTCAATCGGGTGGGGGGAAGACTTCAGTTGTTCGCAGAGACCTGGCGGGACACGATCAGAGACAGATGGGTGCTCTCCGCAGTAAGTCTGGGATACAAATTGGAGTTAAAAGACTCCCCTCCTTCCCATTTTATAAGGTCGAACGTGCCAAGGGATCCCCGGAAGAGAGGATCCCTCCTGTTGGCACTAGAACAACTATTGCTCCAAGCAGTAATTATGGAGGTCCCCCTAGAAGAATGGGGGTTCGGGTTTTACTCAAACCTCTTTACAGTCCCGAAGCAAACGGGGACGGGAGGCCCATATTAATTCTAAAAGGGC
The DNA here is from genome assembly GCA_029206835.1 of Rana muscosa. Taxonomy (NCBI): domain Eukaryota; kingdom Metazoa; phylum Chordata; class Amphibia; order Anura; family Ranidae; genus Rana; species Rana muscosa. The sequence continues at coordinate 228,668,210 of CM055126.1, forward strand.
TAAACAAATTCCTGCATATCAGGACTTTCCGGATGGAGTCGATCCGATCGGTGGCCACTGCCCTACAAGGAGAGGAATGGTTAGCCTCGATCGACATCAAAGATGCTTATTTGCACATTCCCATCTTTCCAGTCCACCAAAAATTTCTACGCTTTGCAGTAGAAGGGCGCCATTTTCAGTTCAGAGCCTTACCCTTCGGTCTGGCCACAGCACCAAGAGTGTTCACAAAAATTCTGGCCCCATTATTGGCCAATCTAAGAACACGAGGTGTAATGATAATGGCATATCTAGATGACTTGTTGCTGATAGACCACTCAGTGGAAAAATTAGAAGTGGTTGTTCACGAGACAATCGAGTATCTGGAATCTCACGGTTGGATTATCAACCGAGACAAGTCAGCCCTAAAACCAGTCAAAAGTCTGGAATACTTGGGGCTAAGGCTGGATTCAGACCAGAGAAAAATTTTCTTGCCTCAAGAAAAGGTGTCGTCTTTGAGAGATTTGATCCTTCTAGTGGGTACAAAAAGGCAGCCATCCATACGCCTGTGCATGAGGCTGCTGGGAAAAATGGTGGCATCATTCGAAGCAGTACCCTACGGTCAATTCCATTCAAGGAATTTGCAAAGGGCCATACTGTCAGCCTGGAACAAAAGAGTTCAGGCCCTAGACTTACCAATGTCCTTGTCCCCTTCCGTTCGCAAGAGCCTCCGTTGGTGGTTGGTTCCCCAGAATCTGGAAAAAGGGAAATCCTTCAGTCCGATTTCTTGGAAGGTGGTCACTACAGATGCCAGCCTTATAGGCTGGGGAGCAGTACTGGAGCAATGGTCTCTCCAGGGCAGATGGTCGGATGCAGAAAAGGCCCTGCCCATCAATCTCTTAGAGATACGAGCAGCCCGGTATGCCCTAGTAGCATGGACATCCAAACTCCAAGGGTCCCTTGTCAGAATTCAATCAGACAATGCCACGGCAGTGGCATATATCAATCATCAGGGTGGCACCAGGAGTCGTGCAGCCCAGAGGGAAGTAAATTGCATCCTGAAATGGGCAGAAAGATATGTCCCAGCCATATCTGCGGTATTCATTCCAGGAGTGGAGAATTGGAAGGCGGACTTTCTAAGTCGCCAACAATTATGCCCAGGGGAATGGTCCCTTCACCCCGAGGTTTTCCGGACAATATGTCAGCGGTGGGGAACACCGGATGTAGATCTGCTAGCATCCAGATTCAACACAAAAGTGGACAGGTTTGTCTCTTGGACAAGGGATCCCCTAGCTTGCGGCTCGGATGCCCTAGTGTTCCCTTGGGATCAGTTCAAGCTGATATATGCATTCCCACCGCCACAATTGTTACCTCGATTACTCCGCAGAATCAGGGTAGAAAAGAAACCAGTGATTCTGGTGGCTCCAGCGTGGCCCCGAAGAGCATGGTACGCGGAGATTGTAAAAATGTCTGTGGGGAGTCCTTGGACCCTCCCACATCGTCCGGACCTGCTTTCGCAAGGACCGATATACCACCCTTCCTTACCAGCCCTAGGTTTGACGGCCTGGCTATTGAAGCCCACATTCTAAAAAAGAGAGGTCTCTCTAATTCTGTGGTATCTACCATGATCAATGCCAGGAAGCCGGTATCCAGGCAGATCTACTATAGAATCTGGAAGGCGTACATCGCTTGGTGTGAGGCCAAGAAATGGCATCCACGTAAATACGTAATAGGTAGGATTCTGGACTTCCTACAATGGGCTGTAGATAGGAAGCTTGCCTTGAGTACTATCAAGGGTCAGATTTCGGCCTTGTCAATATTTTTTCAGAGGCCCTTGGCTTCGCATTCACTAGTCAAAGCCTTTATACAAGGAGTGATGCGTATTAGTCCTCCGGTTAATATTCCCATATGTCCATGGGATCTAAACCTGGTTCTGTCGGTTCTACAGAAACAACCATTTGAACCATTACAGCACATTTCCTTGGTTCTTCTCACCAGGAAATTGATTTTTCTAGTAGCCATTTGTTTGGCTAAAAGAGTGTCGGAATTAGCAGCTATGTCCTGTAAGGAGCCATATCTGGTTATCCATAAGGACAGAGTAGTGTTACGTCCTCATCCAGTCTTTCTTCCTAAGGTGGTATTGAGGTTTCATTTGAACCAAGATGTGGTTCTTCCTTCCTTTTTCCCCAAACCTAGTTCAGTAGAGGAAAAGTTATTACATTCTTTGGATGTAGTAAGAGCAGTTAAAGCTTATCTAAAAGCCACTGCTCAGATTTGCAGAATGGATACTTTGTTTATTCTGCCGGAAGGCCCCAGAAAGGGTCAGGCAGCGTCAAAATCTACTTTAGCCAAGTGGATTCGACAGGTCATAATGCAAGCCTATGGCTTGAGAAGGAGACCGCCTCCGTTCAAAGTTAGGGCGCACTCCACGAGAGCAGTTGGAACTTCATGGGCAGTGCATCACCAGGCCTCCCTGGCTCAAATCTGTAAGGCCGCAACATGGTCTTCAGTACACACGTTTACTAGATTCTACCAGGTGGACGTTAGAAGTCAGGAGGATGTCGCCTTTGGGCGCAGTGTGTTGCAGGCCGCAAAAGATCCTCATGTCTGATAGCGCTCAGCTTATGTATGGTGTACCCCCCCCCCTCATTGGGCATTGCTTTAGGACATCCCACATAGTAATGACTATGCCGCTCTGTGTCCCGTGATGTACGAGAAAGAAAATAGGATTTTTATAACAGCTTACCTGTAAAATCCTTTTCTTGGAGTACATCACGGGACACAGAGCTCCCACCCCTCTTTTGGGGACACTTATTGCTTTGCTACAAAACTGAGGTGCTCCCGGATGGGAGGGGCTTATATAGGGGAGGGTACTTCCGGTTTGGAAGTTGCCAGTGCCAGCACCTGAAGGTAAACTATATAACCCACATAGTAATGACTATGCCGCTCTGTGTCCCGTGATGTACTCCAAGAAAAGGATTTTACAGGTAAGCTGTTATAAAAATCCTATTTTTTGTTGCAAGGGATGTTTACATTCCTTGTAATAGAAATAAAAGTGATCCAAAAAAAAAAAATGAAAGGGACAGTTTAAAAATGAAAAAAAAAAAAAAAAAAAAAAATGTAAAGCTCCCCCATCCCTCCATGCTCGCACGTAGAAGCGAACGCATACGTAAGTCACGCCTGCATATGTAAACGGTGTTTGCACCACACATGTGAGGTATCGATGCGAACGTTAGAGCGAGAGCAATAATTCTAGATCTCCTCTGTAACTCAAAACAGGTAACCTGTAAAAATGTTTAAAGCGCCGCCTATGGAGACTTTTAAGTACAGTCGTTTTTCGCCATTCCATGAGCGCAATTTTAGAGCGTGACATGTTGGGTATCTATTTACTCGGCGTAACGTCATCTTTTATACTTTATAAAAAAAAAATTGGGGAACATAGTTTTTTTTTGTTTTGTTTTGTTTTTTAATTCAATAAAGTGTATTTTTTCCAAACAAATTGCGTTTGAAATAACCGCTGTGCAAATACCGTGTGACATAAAAAAAATTTGCAACGATCACCATTTTATTCCTTCGGGTCTCTGCTAAAAAATATATATATATATTTACTCGGCGTAACATCAACTTTTATATTTTACTAAAAAATTAAGGTGTTATATTGTGTTTGTGTGCAATAAAATGAAATAAAGTGTATTTTTTTCCAACACAATTGCGTTAGAAAAACCGTTGCGCAAATACTGTGTGGCATAAAAAGATGCAATACCCATCATTTTATTCTGTAGGGCCACTACAAAATATATATATATTATAATGTTTGGGGATTCGAAGTAATTTTCGAGTAAAAAATACTGATTTAAATTTGTAAACCTAAAGTGCCAGAAAAGGCAAGTGGATAATTTTCTAAGTGGGAAGACGGCTGATTAAGAAAAAGATAGAAATGCATCAACATCTGTCACTAATGTGCTTATTATAAATGTCCTTTATTGTGATCTGGTCATTTATAGTGGAGTAAATTGTGTGACCGGTGTGAATTTTACAGTTTTAGGGGCCGACATGGAGCAGCGAACAGAAACCCCCCACTAGATGGAGAACAGGTAATATTTATTAAAACTGACCGTATCTTTTTATTTCAGGTACTTATATAGCGCTGTCAATTTACTCAGCACTTTACATATCCATTGTACATTCACATCAGTCCCTTGCCTCAAGGAGCTTACAATCTAAGGTCCCTCACTCACATTCATACATACACATACTAGGGCCAATTTAGACAGGAGCCAGTTAACCTACAAGCATGTCTTTGGAGGGTGGGAGGAAACCGGAGTACCCGGAGGAAACCCACGCAGGCACAGGGAATACATACAAAATACATGCAAGTAGTGCCATGGTTGGGATTCGAACCAATGATATTCCGGTTGCTAGGCAGAAGTGCTAACTGCTTAGCCACTGTGCTGCCCCATTTATGTGCATTGAGGTAAACAATCCAACAAACCATATGATCCTATGATAGTCATCGCCATCTAGTGGCCATAATGCAGTATTTTTTTTCCATTCATGCATTTAATCTGCAGAGAAAATAGCCTTAGAGCACATATGTCAAACACAAGGCCTGTGGGCCAAGTGCGGCCTGCCAGGCCTTGTCATGTGCCCCCCCACCCAGTTTTGCAATTGGAACTCCGGTTCTCACCCTCCACTCCCGCAAATCTAAGAAAGGGAACAGGAAGCTTTGGGGAGGGGGGGGGGCTTGGGGATGGCACATCCCTACACTCTGTACACAGCACACCCTGAACCCTGCACTCTGTACATAGCACACCCCTGAACCCTGTATATAGCACACCCCTGAACCCTGTATATAGCACACCCCTGAACCCTGTATATAGCACACCCCTGAACCCTGTACATAGCACACCCCTGAACCCTGTACATAGCACACCCCTGAACCCTGTATATAGCACACCCCTGAACCCTGTATATAGCACACCCCTGAACCCTGTATATAGCACACCCCTGAACCCTGTACATAGCCTACCCCTGAACCCTGTACATAGCCTACCCCTGAACCCTGTACATAGCCTACCCCTGAACCCTGTACATAGCACACCCCTGAACCCTGTACATTGCCCACCCCTGAACCCTGCACTCTGTACATTGCCCACCCCTGAACCCTGCACTCTGTACATAGCCCACCCCTGAACCCTGCACTCTGTACGTAGCCCACCCCTGAACCCTGCACTCTGTACGTAGCCCACCCCTGAACCCTGCACTCTGTACGTAGCCCACCCCTGAACCCTGCACTCTGTACGTAGCCCACCCCTGAACCCTGCACTCTGTACGTAGCCCACCCCTGAACCCTGCACTCTGTACGTAGCCCACCCCTGAACCCTGCACTCTGTACGTAGCCCACCCCTGAACCCTGCACTCTGTACGTAGCCCACCCCTGAACCCTGCACTCTGTACGTAGCCCACCCCTGAACCCTGCACTCTGTACGTAGCCCACCCCTGAACCCTGCACTCTGTACGTAGCCCACCCCTGAACCCTGCACTCTGTACGTAGCCCACCCCTGAACCCTGCACTCTGTACGTAGCCCACCCCTGAACCCTGCACTCTGTACGTAGCCCACCCCTGAACCCTGCACTCTGTACGTAGCCCACCCCTGAACCCTGCACTCTGTACGTAGCCCACCCCTGAACCCTGCACTCTGTACGTAGCCCACCCCTGAACCCTGCACTCTGTACGTAGCCCACCCCTGAACCCTGCACTCTGTACGTAGCCCACCCCTGAACCCTGCACTCTGTACGTAGCCCACCCCTGAACCCTGCACTCTGTACGTAGCCCACCCCTGAACCCTGCACTCTGTACGTAGCCCACCCCTGAACCCTGCACTCTGTACGTAGCCCACCCCTGAACCCTGCACTCTGTACGTAGCCCACCCCTGAACCCTGCACTCTGTACGTAGCCCACCCCTGAACCCTGCACTCTGTACGTAGCCCACCCCTGAACCCTGCACTCTGTACGTAGCCCACCCCTGAACCCTGCACTCTGTACGTAGCCCACCCCTGAACCCTGCACTCTGTACATTGCCCACCCCTGAACCCTGCACTCTGTACATTGCCCACCCCTGAACCCTGCACTCTGTACATTGCCCACCCCTGAACCCTGCACTCTGTACATTGCCCACCCCTGAACCCTGCACTCTGTACATTGCCCACCCCTGAACCCTGCACTCTGTACATTGCCCACCCCTGAACCCTGCACTCTGTACATTGCCCACCCCTGAACCCTGCACTCTGTACATTGCCCACCCCTGAACCCTGCACTCTGTACATTGCCCACCCCTGAACCCTGCACTCTGTACATTGCCCACCCCTGAACCCTGCACTCTGTACATTGCCCACCCCTGAACCCTGCACTCTGTACATTGCCCACCCCTGAACCCTGCACTCTGTACATTGCCCACCCCTGAACCCTGCACTCTGTACATTGCCCACCCCTGAACCCTGCACTCTGTACATTGCCCACCCCTGAACCCTGCACTCCGTACATTGCCCACCCCTGAACCCTGCACTCCGTACATTGCCCACCCCTGAACCCTGCACTCTGTACATTTACCACACCTGAACCCTGCACTCTGTACATTGCCCACCCCTGAACCCTGCACTCTGTACATTGCCCACCCCTGAACCCTGCACTCTGTACATTGCCCACCCCTGAACCCTGCACTCTGTACATTGCCCACCCCTGAACCCTGCACTCTGTACATTGCCCACCCCTGAACCCTGCACTCTGTACATTGCCCACCCCTGAACCCTGCACTCTGTACATTGCCCACCCCTGAACCCTGCACTCTGTACATTGCCCATCCCTGAACCCTGCACTCTGTACATTGCCCACCCCTGAACCCTGCACTCTGTACATTGCCCACCCCTGAACCCTGCACTCTGTACATTGCCCACCCCTGAACCCTGCACTCTGTACATTGCCCACCCCTGAACCCTGCACTCTGTACATTGCCCACCCCTGAACCCTGCACTCTGTACATTGCCCACCCCTGAACCCTGCACTCTGTACATTGCCCACCCCTGAACCCTGCACTCTGTACATTGCCCACCCCTGAACCCTGCACTCTGTACATTGCCCACCCCTGAACCCTGCACTCTGTACATTGCCCACCCCTGAACCCTGCACTCTGTACATTGCCCACCCCTGAACCCTGCACTCTGTACATTGCCCACCCCTGAACCCTGCACTCTGTACATTGCCCACCCCTGAACCCTGCACTCCGTACATTGCCCACCCCTGAACCCTGCACTCTGTACATTGCCCACCCCTGAACCCTGCACTCTGTACATTTACCACACCTGAACCCTGCACTCTGTACATTGCCCACCCCTGAACCCTGCACTCTGTACATTGCCCACCCCTGAACCCTGCACTCTGTACATTGCCCACCCCTGAACCCTGCACTCTGTACATTGCCCACCCCTGAACCCTGCACATTGCCCACCCCTGAACCCTGCACATTGCCCACCCCTGAACCCTGCACATTGCCCACCCCTGAACCCTGCACATTGCCCACCCCTGAACCCTGCACATTGCCCACCCCTGAACCCTGCACTCTGTACATTGCCCACCCCTGAACCCTGCACTCTGTACATAGCCCACCCCTGAACCCTGCACTCTGTAGCGCAGGGCTTTTTTTCAGGGGGAACTTGGTGGAACTCGGTTCCACCACCGCTGGCTCACACCCTTTGGTGCCTGCTCACCACAATCACTTGTAAACACAGAAGTCTGGTTTCTGTGTTTACAAGTGACAGCTCTGTGCTCTGTGTGCAACCCCCCTGAACTCTGCACTCTGTATGTAATGCAATCCTGGTATTTAATGCCCCTTTAAGACTGTAGCAAAATACTGAAACTGAGAAATGGTTTGGATCACTTCAAAGGTGACGGCAAAGATTCGTTCCAGGAAATGTAGAGACAGAATGTCTACTGATGTCTGAATAAGTAAATTGGGTTAATTGGGGGTCTGAGGTAGCGTTCCATTCATCTATTGTCAGTGTGTTAATGACCCCCTATTATCTGCTACGGGATGTAATTACACTCCTAGTAATGTGTCTGGCACGGTTTCATTGTTATGGGTAAATATGCGGAGACAAACGTCTCACGCATACTTGGTTGTTAGAAATAGTTCCAGGTAATTAAATCACTGTCATCTGTTAGTTGTTGAAGGGAATGCCCCTGGAAAATGAGTTAAGAAACCCCTTGCATGGGGAATGATAAAAAGCCAGCTGTGGCAAAATAAAGTGTTGATTTACTCCCAGAACTGTGTGTCGTCCAGTTACTGGGGGGTAACAGGTTGCCTTGGATACGTCAGTACTTCCTCAGCTTCAAGGATTTCCCAGCGGACGTTGGAGTTCCGCAACAAAGACCCTTCTACTTTTTGTGAAATCTGACCACACCCACTATTTGATGTGATTTGGAGAGTGTGTGTAAGGGGGGGGGGGGGGTTTGGGGGGGTCGTGGTTGAGTTCCAGCACCTATTGTTTGAGGAAAAAAAGCCCTGCTGTAGCGTAACCTGAACACTGCATTCTTTACATAACGCACTCCTGAGCCCTGCACTTTATACACAGCGCACCCCAGATACAACTGGCCCTTTGAGGGCAACCATACTGCTGATGTGGCCAGCAATAAAACTAAGTTTGGCACCCGTGCCCTAGAACTAGAGCATTTGATTTTGCCCCATTCACACAGAACGAACTTACATGCAGTTTTTATGGATAGACGAACAACTATGCCCATTTCTATTGGTTATAAATGAACTGTATATACAGTATACAAGGAAAATATCGCTCTGTAGATTTCGCAGACACAACAGGAAGTTTTGACCTCATATACACTTTAATAATGAAAATGGAATTGGATCAATCCACCATGTTAATCCCCTTTAGTGTAGACCAGGCAGGACACGTCCATGTGTCTTGTATCAGATAAATCCGAGCTGTTCAGTAATGTGTTCCCCAGACAGACTCTGAGTACAGACGGCGGATGTTCCAGGCAATTGCGCGGTAAAATGTTGTGTCCGGCTGATTGATGTCAGAGCCACAGACCATGCCGAGGCCTTCCTACAGACCGTCTGCACACTTTATTGGTTAATGGTTCATAAAGATCTCATCCGTCTTCTGTTCTCGCGTGTCAACGCTTCTGAAGGGCAGCCCTGCGACACTTCACCCGCTGTGCCGCCTCTTACGCTCAGCCAGGCGGTGGTGTTCCTGCCATGGAAATGTTGCGTCACGTACTGCAGAACATTTATAAGACGTCACAGAAGTGTCCATTGTGATCCAGACGGGCTCTGTGGGGCCGGATAAGGTGAGATGTGACCATCATTCAAGGTGGTCACATCTCAGATGTTCTTCACTCACAGATCTACTGTGATTGGTAAAAACCAGAACAAAGGGCGCACCAGCCTTGCGAGGTTACCTTTTGTGTTCTCTTTTTTTTTAACCACTTAAGCTCCGGAAGATTTTACCCCCCTTTCATGACCAGGTCATTTTTTGCTATTCAGCACTGTGCTACTTTAACTGGCAATTGGGCGCTCATGCAACCCTGTACTTATTTATATGTTTATATATTTTTTTTCCACACAAATAGCCTTTTTTGGTGGTATTTGGAGTTTTTTTTTTTTTATTATTATTATTATTATTATAATTATATAAACAGAAAAGACCAATAATTTTGAAAAAAAAATTTTTTTACTTTCTGCTATGAAACCTATCCAATTAAAAAAAATGAAAACATTGAATTTCTTATATTTTGGCCAAAATGTATTGTACTAGTCTTTTACAATTTTTTTTTATAAATCCCAATACGTGTATATTGATTGGTTTGCGTGAAAGTTATAGCGCTTAAAAAATATGGAATATTA